>KQ961901.1:505949-561342 GCA_001563735.1 Leucoagaricus sp. SymC.cos | reverse complement strand
GACAGATCGAAACGAAAGAGGGTGTTTCCTGCCTGGTAAAAGTTGTTATTGGTGACTCGTTAGTATGAGTCTTTGCTAGAGATAACATACGTACTTGAACAACCGAGTTGCCTTCGGGTAAATAATACACGGGGTGTTTCTGCTTCAAAGTCTTTGAAGGCGACTTCTTGAGTGGAGCGACCATGTCTTTCACAGGTCCTGGTGGCAAGAGAGAAGCCTACAGGGATTTTACACGTTATAGCGCCAATGAATTATGTTAAAACTGCAAAGGGGAAACAGCGTGGATCAATTAACGACACCAAATCCGCACCGTGTACGCTCCCGCAGAGAAGCCGAACTGAATGGAGTTGCACCGCCTTTACCGTCAAACGAGTCTTGTGGAGAGCGACAAAACCAGGTCTTGTTTGAGCAGAAACGTTGCTTTATAGCTAGTTTGAGCAGGTATTACCATCTTCTCGAAAACCCATTATGATCGAGCAGGAAGAGGTTCTTGTTCGTCGAGAACGTTCCTTTAAAGATAAAGGCTCTCGCAGCTGAGCAGCCTTTTGGGTAATGTCAATTAGAGACTGATAGAAAGGTCCAGGGCGTTGAGGTCGAGAAAGAAGTCTAGTGTTTACGTTGGTTACCATGGTTCATCACCATAAGTATATTCAATCTCGGGTGCCTGGAAATCAACAAGAATTTCTTTTGCCATAATCGTCCACCACAACATATCCCTTACTCACTATCGACGTGCTCAACGCCCTCAAACTACCTAGTGAGGCTGGTTAAAGAACATCACTCTTGAATTCGGCGAGAGGATCTCTGGCTCTTCTATTCTTCCATCACCGAGCAATCATTCGAAGCGACATCGACATCCCAGGTCCTCGGCCGCGGAATGGGAAGCTATGGGTTTATCCAAGGGGCTCAGGGCTGGAGTTTGATGGTTTGGAATAGAGGTTAAAGTCGTGTTCAAACTCTCGAGTAGCATAACTTCCCTTGTCGTGTATGGTCTTCCGTCGATAAATCAGTGGGCCTGCAGCAAGGACAAATGGACGCGGCGAACGCCTCAATACGGGCTCTCTCTCTCACGTTTTGGACCATCCTCGCAGTCGTAACATGGTTTTAACTGGCGCGCTATCTTTATATCTGGCCTCCTCGATCAAACTACAAACGCTTGCCTGCTCGTTCGTTTTTTGACGATGGTCTTCCGTATTTCAGCTGCGACTCGCCAACTTTGCAGGGACGTGGTGTTCGTTCTGGAACTGACATTGAGCCTTTCTGTCCTTCCTACCTGCTTTAAGCCGAATCGTTGCACTACCGGACCAAGATCTTCTGTGCTGCGGGTAGACTGCAACTGGCAGCTCGAATGCCTCGCCCTAGGCCTTTTCCGAACAGGATAGTACAAGGTCCTTCCACCTTCTCGACGCCGGCACACCACTATCTCATCTGACTTACTCTCCTTCAAGACACAACAGCCCACTCAATACCCAAGTTGCATCCTTAATTGATGCGCTTACAACATTCTCGCAGCACTGACATGATGAAGGATGTGGCGGGGATGCCTATGGATGCCTCGTGGGGTGTTATCTTGGTGCAAGCAATCACCGGGCATCTCCTTATGTACTTGAAGAATTTTACGAGATTCTAAGTGGCCACCACCGCCAGAGCTGTGTTGTCCACAAATCAATCTACCTTGCATGAGCTCTTTCTCTCTCCAGTCGGGATTATCTCACATCTGCAATGGAACTCCGCCTCGTCGCTACCAGCTCGGTGAAAGGGAACCGTCAAGCGAAAGGGAAAGCCCAACTGTGATACCATATAGAGGGCAAACCCACGTTCCCCAATCCATGCCAATTCTTACGATATCATCCGGATCTCCAACAAATCACCGTATATCCCGTGTCGACCGCTCCGACGTCCGTCATGGGGTTGTTGATTCGGGCACGTTTAACCTCTTTGGCTCGGTAGTTGAACTAAGTGCTCCTACAAGTTACAAGATATCCAGAGGCCCTAGACCTTTATACATTTCCACTTGTGAAGAATCTCTTTTTTCTTCTCCAGTAATTTCGGTTGTCAAGACAAAGAGGACGACCAGACGCTTTGAAGACATTTCTTTTCCCAGCTGTGGTCCGAATATCTTCGAATGATGAATGATCAACTATTCAGTGAAAGCAAAATGCTGGAAGTTTTTCCGAGAGAACGAACCCTTTTCTGTCGGTGACATTCCTCCTTTCAAAGAAGCACAGAGGAGGTGGCGCGATGTGGATCCAGCATAGCTAGATCGAAGGTCGTTACCATCCACCTCGACAGAGTATACTATCTCAATCGCGAAACATCCGGCCTTCACGTCTTCCATTCATCGCCATCTAAATTGAAACATGGGTCTAATGGGTCTGGCTCTAATAACAACTGTGTCAGTTCTGATGCGTGGACCATTCCTTCAACGACAGCTCAAATACACGTCGTTTGAAAAGGTCTTAGGCCCAACTGCCAGCCATTGTTTTGGGTTTGGCAGCGTCGGACGCCACGGACTAACTTCAACTCGCCTACTACATTTCGCTACACAATTAGGACCTTATTCATTATATGTATCACGGTGTTACGAGATCGCGACGTTTTGCTTCCTCAAGTGATTTCGAAGAAATACCCTCAAGGACGGATCTCGACACCGTAGTCATTCTTCAAGCTTCCATATTGTGGAAACTCTTAGCTCGGCACCTGGTCGAATCAGATGCCCTCAACTGGAGTGACCTGCTTGACAGGTCTCCTGTAACGAAGAAAATCTTGCCCGTCTACGGCCGTATATGGTCGTCTCTTGCAGAAGATATAAACCCAGGCGACAATCTGTCTCTCCAGTGCCGACGACCTTTCACACTTGAACGTTCATAGTAGTATCACCATGGGGAACACCACTTCTTCCATCGCCCTCCCCACTGATCCCCCTCCTTACTCAAGGAGACAGCCCACAAGGCTCTCTCGTTTGATCGGGTGCGGCTCTACTGTGGACGAACAATACGAAGAGGATCCGCAAATGAAGGAGAAACCTCCTTACAAGGATCAGCCTCAGCCAGTTCCACCACCGGCTTACTTCAGATCTACTTCTTTTGTGAATGCATCTGATTCCGAAGCAAAAGCCTTTGCGGAATTTCTGAAAACATATCCCGGTTAGTGCGCTGTTCATCAACCATGTCCAGATGCTAATACCCTTCAGAATACCGCCGAACTTCACTACTGGATACTTTGCGTGAAACGCAGTACACAAGACTTGCTCTCAAGGGGGAAACATACGTTGATTATACCGGCGGTGGGATGTATCCCGAAATACTCACCACCGACCTAAACGAATTCCTGAATACGAATGTCCTCGGCAATACACACTCGGTGAACAATAGGTAACCATTTAACCAGCCCTCTTCGGCCATTCGATCACGTTCCATTTTTTTCTCTATAGTTCTCAGCTTTCGATGCAGTGTGCTGCTGAAGCACGCGCAGCTGCATTGAAATTCTTTGGTGCCTCGGAGGAGGATTACACCGTAGTCTTCACGCCGAACGCAACTGGAGCCCTTAAACTGGTTGGTGAAGCCTTTCCGTTTGGCCCAGGCGACACTTACGTCCTGAGTGCCGACTCCCATAATAGCGTATGTTGTTGACAATCCGGTGGTAGTCTATAGCTTATGGTACATCCAGGTCAACGGCATCCGCCAGTTCGCTTTTGACAAAGGGGCCAATGTAGTCTACATTGAAACAGGTCCCGTTGGCGGTGTGAAGGTGAAAGAAGCAGAGGTCAGTAACGTGTCTCGAATTTCAAACTACCTTCGCCTGAACCTGTGCACAGGATATCTTGGAAGCCTACAAGCCTGTCGGCGGCGCTAAAGCTCTGTTCATCCTTACAGCACAATCCAATGCTACAAATAGCAAGAACGATCTGAGTCTCATCAAATACGCTTCTGATCGCGGCTACAGCACTATGGTAGACGCCGCAGCCCTCGTGCCATGTTCCCCTATCTCGCTCTCCGAAGTGGGTGCCGACGCCATGTGTGTCTCCTTCTACAAGATGTTTGGCTATCCTACTGGCCTGGGAGCATTAATTGCGCGGAAGAAATTCTTGATGAATGTCCTTCAACGGCCATGGTTTGGGGGAGGTACCATCAATCTAGTTCAAGCCCCCGGCAAGATCATGATTAGAAATCCGATTCCTAACGAAAGATTTGAGGTGGGCTATGAACACGACTTTCCTCCTTTCTTGTTGGCTGACACTGAATATAGGATGGAACTATTAACTACGCGTCGACGAAAGCTATCACATATGGGCTCAACTTCCTGTCCAACTATCAACCTTATACGGGCGTTCGCATCTCTACTCTCCTTCATTACATGTGGGCGACTGTCCCGACAATTAAGCACGACGTCTACCCAGGAATGCAGGTCGCAGAGATAAGGTCCCGCGAACCAGGACCGCGAGTAACCGAGATTGGTCAACATGCAGAAACTGGAACTATTGCCGCCCTCCTCTTCTATCGTGTAAGCGCCTTTCTATGCTTCGGCAAGTCGTGAGTTAATTGTTGACATCGTTTTCTAGCCCGATGGTAGGCTGTTGCCGATCTCATTCATTGAGTTTGCCGCAGCTAAGAATAATATTTCCTTGCGCACTGGCTGTGTATGTAACCCTGGAGGAGTGGCCGGTATGATAGGCATCCAGAAGGAGATGGGCAAGCTTCAAGAAGGTATAACCAAGGAGGAATGGGAAAAACAGTTGGGTCGGGAAGTCGGGATTGTTCGCGTCAGCTTCGGTCTCATTAGCAATTTCCAAGACGCTTGGAGAGTGCTGGAGTTCATCAGGCTGATTGGAACTACGAAATCTCGGGAACCGCTTTGGGAGGAGTACTGCAAAGCCCATGGTTGTCCATTCTGATGCAAATATGTCAGCCACCGAATTGTACTACTACAGTTGTGTTCGAATGCTGTTATCTGAAGGAAATTTCAAGAATATTTCACGTTCTGCATCCATCACGTTCTGGAAGGGACACGGTCCCACGTTAAGTTTAGGTCCTTGGCGTCTATGCCTTCTCACCCACCACCCTAATCACTAACGATCATCTGTCCACACACGTTCAGCTAGTGTCCACGAACGAAAGCCAAGCAACTATCATGGAAATCTTCATGCATAATATTCCAATCAGGTTCCACGAAGAGCATACTCTCAAGGTCATTCTCGCGAGGCACCTTCACGGGCCGGATTTTCCTCACATTAAGGCCAACTTTCAACTCGACCTCTTCTGGCCCAAGAAAGGCAAGACAACAGGCACGGGCACCCTTACATTGGCAGATCTGTTTATTGCGGAACGATTTCTTGAAATCCACGGGGGACAGCACCCCCGGAAGATAATAGAAATCGGTGGCAATCAAGTATATTTCCAGAAGAGCTTTCGGAAGCTTCAACCTGATGTGCTTGAGCTCCTCTCTCGTTCTCGCTGGGTCGACCCAGCGACCGAGCTAGAGCAGCAGAAGCGCTTTCAGAGATTATCTTCTTCTCGTCTGCCCGTCAAGGCTATCCAATTTGGCTGGACTTGTAGGGACCGAGTTTTTTCGATTGAGGGAGAGGAACGGAAAAGGCGATGTGATCTCACCTTCGACCCTGAGAGAGGCGAGATTCATCTCATATTCCCCCGGGAAAATCCACAACCGAACACGCATGTTATTGCGATCCGGTATACATCGATCCTATCTGCCTCTGCTCATACACTCGGCCGAGACTCTGTCGTTCACTTCCAACTTGAAACTCCACCGCAATTTCTACGCAGGAAGCGCGATGACAAACCGTTTTATCGCGCGTCTGTACTTCCATTCCAATCGCTCAATCCACTTTCAACTCCCTATATCTCATTTGCCATCCGCGTCGTCTTTGCCTGGAACGACTCGATCACTGCGTTCAATGATTTGGCCAAGACTGCGGGTTTACACCATATTCAGAGCTTCCAGGTTCCGATTGTACGTCGACACCTGTTTGCTGCCGCCCATCTAGATCGTCTGGAGGAGCAATTCCGAGCTTTGGAGTGGCACGTGGCATTCCAACTCGAGGCTTTGCTTCGCAACCTTGATATTGATGCCAGAGAACTCTTAGGCATCCTTCCTCGTGTCCAAGAACTGGTCGAGAAACATGGAGGCCGTTATGTTGGTGATTTACTGAGGAGGTTCGCAAGACAAGTCCGCAATCTGTCCTGCAGCGATGGCAGGAACACGATTAATTCGGTTCTGAACTGTTTGAACGAGTCCCATCAGCAGTTTATGGAGCAAACTACGCCGGACTCTCCCTCTGAGGAGACATTGTACCATTCTTTCCATCTTACAGTTACACCAACGACGATGTTCCTCACTGGACCATTCCTCGAGAAATCAAATCGTGTAATTCGTCGTTACCAGCAAGTCAACCAAGAAAGTTTTCTGAGAGTTGAGTTTCGAGAAGAAGACGGACTAAAGTATCGGTTCGATCATGGTGTGAACGGGAGGGCATTCATCCAAGACCGTATGGGACCGATCCTGAAAGAGGGAGTTGTGGTTGCAGGTCAAAAATTCGAGTTCCTTGCTTATTCGCAATCAGCATTGCGAGAGCATTCTGTGTGGTAAGATTACATTGTGATCCAGATCTGAAGATGTCCTGACAATACGAAATCCTATAAGGTTTTGTCGGCCATTTATTGACGAGGAGCTCGGAGAGGTGAACGCTGCCAAAATCATCCAATCCCTAGGCACCTTCGACAATTTACCATACGATCCAGAGCTGATGCAGTGTCCGGCAAGATATGCGGCTCGACTGTCTCTAGCTTTTACGACGACGGAAGCGGCTACAGTCAAGGTGAAGGATGAAGACATCATCGACATCAAGGACGTAAAAACTAGGAGCAAGAGAAAGAATCAATACATCTTCACGGATGGCTCCGGGAACATGTCTGAGGATCTCGCCCGTGAGATATGGAGGGCTATAGGACCAAAAGGCGGTGTATCGGATGATTTTCCACACGCATATCAGATACGACTGGGAGGCTCCAAAGGAATGTTGAGCATCGACTACAGACTAAATGGATCTAACAAGCTGAACATCCGTCCATCGATGGTCAAGTTTGAGGTTCCTCAAACGAAAGATGCCACAACAGAGATTGAGATTGCTCGTGCAATCATTGGACCTACGCCATATCACCTCAATCGGCCTTTAATCATGTTACTCGAGGGTCTTGGCATCCGAGTCGAGGAGATTCAGAGGTTCCAAGACCAAGCTGTGGCGCAAACGCAGGACGCTACCCGGTCACCGCGAGACGCTGCAAGACTGCTTGAAACACATGGACTGGGTTCGTCGTTCCGCCTCGCTGCGACTCTGCAGAAATTGGCGGAGTTAGGCATTGAGAATTTACAAGGCGACCCATTTTACGATCAACTTCTCCAAATTTCTGTTTACCACGTTTTACGTGACCTGAAAAATAACGCCAGAATACCCATTCCCAACTCTTGGACTCTCGTAGGAGTCGCCGATACGCATGGCTTTCTCGAAGAAAACGAGATTTTCGCTTGTGTCAAACAACCAAATGGCGAAATCGTCTATCTAGAGGGACAAGTCCTCATTTCGCGATCACCATGTATCCACCCTGGGGACGTTCGAGCTGCTATAGCCATCGGATGTCCTAAGGAATCACCTTTTGTGAAGGAGCCTCTGCCGAATACAGTGGTCTTCAGCGTCAAGGGTATGGCCGTCGGTCTGTCAGGAGTCACAGAAGCTGACACTTCTTATCAACAGGAAAGCGACCGCTCCCTTCTTGCCTTGGGGGCGGTGACCTTGACGGAGACGTCTATAACCTGCTCCCGTTGACCATCCACAAGGCCCTCACGCCCTTGAGATACTTCGATCCTGCGGACTACGGAGTTGCAGAAAGGAAAAAGTTGGACCGGCCAAGTACAATGGAGGATGTGGCGGATTTCGTGATGGAGTACATCACATCAGATGTAGGCGATGACTTGAGTCCTATCCGTACATTTCTGAAGAAACCTTGTAGGTTATCGGGCTTGTCGCTAGTCACTGGTTGGTGATCGCAGATCAAAGCCAGTTTGGCATACATAACCAAGCATGTCTTCGGCTGGCAAAGCTGCACAGTGATGCCGTTGACTACCCGAAGACCGGAAATCCAGTGAACGTGGCAGATATTCCGAAGCTGAAATACCCCAAACCCGATTGGAGCGCTCCAGAGACAGTCGATCCGGATCCTGTGAATTACTATCAAAGTCAATCTGCCATCGGGATCCTATCGCGCGCGATAAAGCTTGAAGAGCACGAGCCGAGTTTGCCTTCAAGTCCTGTTGACAACCTGAATGCTGTGCAGCTTGTGGGCGATGGTGGGTTCTTGAAGAAAGTCAAGCAACGCATTTCCCGGTACATCAAGGTAGACGAAATCCAACCAAACAGGGAGATTGAAAACATACTTTCATGGTTCTCCGATGAACTACTTCAAGTGGCCTCTGAGTGTAGTCTGAGCAACCGTCACTCGAAGCCACTACACGAGGCGGAGGTGATTGTTGGAACTATCACCCAGAAAACCCCTCAACCACGAATTAATTACATTTTGCGGAGTGCTTCTGCTCGTCAATACAGAATATATTCTTTCACATCAATCGCGTTCCCGAGTTTGGATGACACAAGAGGAAGGATAATATTTCGAAGATGAGGGAGCTCACGGACAGCTTGATTCGGCGAGTGAGGTGGTGGTTGGAGGGAGACAATAACAAACCGAGCGTGGATTATTTGCGGGATGCTTGGCTGGCTTGGAGTCTGTCTTTTGAAACAGCTAGGAAGGAACGGTTCGGCGTGAGAGCATTCGGATGGGTGGCCCTGGGTGGAATCTTGGACGCGTTACAGATATTGGAGGAGTCGAAATGAATGAAGTTCGTAGAGACTGGGATCGACAACATATCTTCAGCAGTATTCTTGCGATGTCCGGCTACACTGACCGAAGTTATCGAATATGTAGTAAAATGTCGTGAGAAAACATGGACTCTGAATTCGGTGATGGCACTCAGCGGACAATTTCCCTGGGCCATCACTTCGGTTGCTGCTAAACACTCTTTACAACGTCATATCGACTAGACTATTGCCAATGAGCTAACACTCCAGTGCTCCAACGTTCCGCACCGAAATGCATCTTAATACAGAAGTATTCCATCTCCAGGAACGGAAGAACCTTCGACCTTGGTTTATCACCGACCCCACTCTAAGAATGCCATAGGTCATGTGTACCGTGTCATGCCATCTCTCAGGCGACCCACGATTCGTGAAAATTATACTTCGAGGTTGAACATGAACAGTGTTTCTCTCCGTCAGCGGACCGCGGCTGTGGAGAATCAGCGAGAAGCATATCCAGAAGCGGGCCGTTCCATTGACCTCAGCTCAATAAAAGGGTGTTGTGTTGCCCTTCGTATACAAAAAAACAAGACATACAGGATGCTTTTTCCGTCATTAGCACAATCTGCTCTTTGGCTCACCACCACCTTGGTCGCTGCCAACAGCGT
This sequence comes from Leucoagaricus sp. SymC.cos, assembly GCA_001563735.1. Classification (NCBI taxonomy): domain Eukaryota; kingdom Fungi; phylum Basidiomycota; class Agaricomycetes; order Agaricales; family Agaricaceae; genus Leucoagaricus; species Leucoagaricus sp. SymC.cos. Next base: position 551,811 of record KQ961901.1, on the reverse strand, counting down.
GGCTGCCCAGGCAGGATGCACGTTGAGGGCCTCTGGCGGAGACGATGCCCCTGCATTCGTGCGAGCAGTCCAATCGTGTGCGACCACTCAAATTTCAAAGGGGACTACGTTGAACATCGCCACACGCATGAACATGACGGGGTTAACAAACAAGAGAGTTGTGAGTCTTTTTCTTGAGTTTCCCTTGATCAAGGATTAATAGACGTTTGCTTTAGCAACTAGAAGGAACCATGCGGTTCAATCCTGACCTTCCATATTGGACTGGGGTACGTTCAGCTCTCAGGGCGGCTCATATGCAGATTGCTCACATTTAAGACTTGTGTCAGAATGCGTTTTTCGTCCCATTCCAAACCCAGCTCACCTTTTGGCTTTTGGGAGGAGAAAACATCGTGTTAACAGGTGGTGGTACAATAGACGGCGCTGGACAGGTCTGAACTTTTGATTGAATTCCTGAACCTTGAGGCTTGGTATGATGCACTGTGAGCCTCCGAGTTAATTGCTTCTAGGTCGTGTTTGCTGAAAGTATGGAAGTGCCTCAAACTCTTCCCTTCTTCGGCCAATTACGCTGACGATCTCCCAAGCGAGCAATGTGCTCGTTGAAAATATCACAATGATCAACGGACCTGAGTGGCACAACCTCGTACGTTCCTGATCCAGCTGAAGAAGCCTTTACTGAGACTTGCTCAGGTTAATGAGGCAAAGGGCGTCGTCTACAATAACATTCACATCAATGCTGGGTCAACTTCGTCTAACGGCGCAAAAAACACGGACGGGTGGAACGTATACCGTAGTGACAATGTTACAATCAAGAATTCGGTGATTGTCAATGGAGATGATTGTGTTGCTTTTAAACCCAGTACGGTACATTCCCGTGAATTTTTGCGTGTTTCTTTGACCAATTTCAGATGCTACAAACGTCCTGGTGGAGAATCTTGACTGTACTGGCTCCCAGTGAGTTGATTCATGTTTATTATACTGGGAGCTCTCCTCAACAACGCTTGTAGTGGTATATCTGTTGGGTACGTCGTCACACAGATTTTGGATATGCTTGCATGACATTTTTTCATCAGCTCCTTGGGCCAGTTCCCAGGAGTATTTGATATCGTGCAGGACGTTGTTGCGAGGTATGCCACTATTGAGGTTTTCAAGTCGCCGCCCTCACGTAGCTGGTTGCAATAGGAATGTTAAGATGACCAAAGCTCAAAACGGTGCTCGCATCAAAGCATGGGCTGGGCCAAATGTTGGAAGTGGCATCGTCAAGAACGTCACCTTCGATGGTTTCGTTGAGAGTAGCGTTGACAACCCTGTTGTCATCGATCAGGTTTGAGGACCCAACAACCTGTCTTGGATGTTACATACTAAGAGCGATTCTAGTGTTACTTTACCGACGCTGATGTCTGCGCCGAATTTCCCTCCAACACTCTCATCCAAGACATTGTTTTCCGAAAGTTCGTTCCCTCTGTGCTCTCATACTCAACCTCTCTGAGATTCGATTCACCAGTATCTCTGGGACATCAACCGGATCTGTCGTTGCATCCTTGAAGTGCTCTCCTGATGGACGTTGCAATGACATTGAGGTCGACGGTTTAAATCTCAAGTGAGCAAGCCTATCTGAACCTATTGAAACTCGGGAAACTCATAAGATCATCTACTCCCGTAGGGCACCATCCGGCACAGCTCAATTTACTTGTGCCAATGTCGTTCTCATCGGAAACTCTGCGGATCTCTTCCCCACTTGTGACGACACTTCACTCGTGCCGTAGTATTCATGCGAGACGCCAGCTTTATAACAAATTACATTTTGCGGAGTGCTTCTGCTCGTCAATACAGAATATATTCTTTCACATCAATCGCGTTCCCGAGTTTGGATGACACAAGAGGAAGGATAATATTTCGAAGATGAGGGAGCTCACGGACAGCTTGATTCGGCGAGTGAGGTGGTGGTTGGAGGGAGACAATAACAAACCGAGCGTGGATTATTTGCGGGATGCTTGGCTGGCTTGGAGTCTGTCTTTTGAAACAGCTAGGAAGGAACGGTTCGACGTGAGAGCATTCGGATGGGTGACCCTGGGTGGAATCTTGGACGCGTTACAGGTGTTGGAGGAGTCGAAATGAATGAGTTTCGTGGAGACTGGGATCGACAACATATCTTCAACAGTATTCTTGCGATGTCCGGCTACACTGACCGAAGTTATCGAATATGTAGTAAATTGTCGTGAGAAAACATGGACTCTGAATTCGGTGATGGCACTCAGTAGACAATTTCCCTTCGATTGCCGCTAAACACTCTTTACAACGTCATATCGACTAGACTATTGCCAGTGAGCTAACACTCTAGTGCTCCAATGTTCCGCACCGAAATACATTGCATCTTAATACTGAAGTATTCCATCTCCAGGAACAGAAGAACCTTCGACCTTGTTTTATCACCGACTCCGTTCTAAGAATGCCATAGGTCATGTGTACCTTGTCATGCCATCTCTCAGGAGACCCACGATTCGTGAAAATTATACTTGGAGGCTGAACATGAACAGTGTTTCTCTCCGTCAGCGGACCGCGGCTTGGCGAACCAACCAGAAGCACAACCAGAAGCGGGCCGTTCCATCGACCTTAGCTCAATAAAAGGGCGCCGTGCTGACCTTCGTATACGGAAAACAAGACATACAGGATGCTTTTTCCGTCATTAGCAAAAACTGCTCTTTGGCTCACCACCACCTTGATCGCTGCCAACAGCGTGGCTGCCCAGGCAGGATGCACGTTGAAGGCCTCTGGCGGAGACGATGCTCCTGCACTCGTACGAGCGGTCCAGTCGTGCACTACAACTCAAATTCCGAAAGGGACTACATTGAATATTGCTACACGCATGAACATGACGGGTTTAACAAACAAGAGAATTGTGAGTCCCTCGAGCCTTTTCTGAGCACCAATCAATGATACGTTTTATCCAGCAATTAGAAGGAACCATGCGGTTTAATCCTAACATTCCGTATTGGACTGGTGTAAGTTTCAACTCTTGGAGTGTCCTTTTCAAATCCACTCAAGTCTCTCGACAGAATGGGTTCTTTATCCCTTTCCAGACCCAGATCACCTTTTGGCTTTTGGGAGGAAAGAACATCGTGTTAGCAGGCGGTGGTACGCTAGACGGAGCTGGTCAGGTAAGTGTCACATAGCGTCATTCCGTCCACATGTTTCTCCCATTGACCTTTTGAAACTTCAGGCTTGGTATGACGCATTGTAAGCTTCAAGTGTTACTTCTTGATGGTTTCTGCTCGCTAAAGACACCAAGTGCCTCGAATTCCACCCTTCTTCGGCCAATCACATTGACGATCTTCCAAGCGAGCAATGTGCTCGTTGAAAATATCACGATGATCAACGGACCTGAATGGCACAACCTCGTATGCATCCGGCTCAGCTATCGTGGGGCGCTTTTACTTAGATTTGTTCAGGTCAATGAGGCAAACGGCGTCGTCTACAATAACATCCATATCAATGCTGGGTCAACGTCATCTCATACCGCGAAAAACACGGACGGGTGGAATGTGTATCGGAGCGACAATGTTACAATTAGAAACTCGGTGATCGTCAACGGAGATGACTGTGTTGCTTTTAAACCTAGTATGTCACTTTCTTGGATCTCTGCTCCAAATTTTCACATATTGGTTCAGATGCAACCAACGTACTTGTGGAGAACCTTGACTGTACCGGTTCCCAGTAAGTCTTTTCACACCTGCCCCTCCTAGACACACCTCTTAAACAGGCATTCAGCGGTATATCTGTCGGGTAGGCTCTCATATAATTTCTCGGCGCACTTATCATGATACCTTTTTCAACCAGCTCTCTAGGCCAGTTCGCAGGAATGTTCGATATTGTACAGAATGTTGTTGCAAGGTACGCCAATATCGAAGTCCCCGATTCGCCCCCCTCCTGACGCCCATGATTTCATAGGAACATCAAGATGAGTAAAGCTCAGAATGGCGCTCGTATCAAAGCATGGGCGGGTCCCAACGTTGGAAGCGGCATTGTTAAGAATGTCACCTTCGACGGCTTCGTCGAGAGCAGTGTTGACAACCCTGTCGTCATTGACCAGGTTTTTAGGCCCAACCCTGTTTCCCAGATTCATTACTAAAGCGTTTCCAGTGTTACATGACCTCTGCTGATCTCTGTGCCGAGTTCCCTTCCAACACATTCATCCAAGACATTGTTTTTCGAAAGTTCGTGCATTACGCGTTCGTGTGTCCAACTCCCTGATATTTTCACCAGTATTTCTGGGACATCGACCGGATCTGTCGTCGCTTCTTTGAAGTGCTCTCCTGATGGACGTTGCAATGATATTGAAGTGGACGATCTCAATCTCAAGTGAGCAGGCAGGACTTAATCCCCTGAGACTGTGGAGGCTCATACATACATACCATCACTCTCAAAGGGCTCCGTCTGGCACAGCTCAGTTTACTTGCTCCAATGTCGTTCTCACTGGAGACTCTGCAAACCTCTTCCCCACTTGTGACGACACTTCACTCGTGCTGTAGAATCCATGTGGGGCTTCAGACAGCTCTGTACAGGTTACATTTTGCGGAAGTGCTTCTGTTCGTCGATACAGGATATATTCTTTCACATCAATCGCGTTCCCGAGTTTGGATGACACAGTTAGCATATATGCTACACCTTCATCTTGCGATCACAGGTCCCATGATGATAAATGCAAAGTCCGCTATAGTGACAGTCTGTTATCCACAAATATCCAATGAATGTACATAAGCCTCGGGGTATACAAGCTTCATGTATGCACCTGAGTCTCGAGCAGTCAATATCCCCATGTATTTCTGACTTTTAATGGACGTTCACTTCCAGGTACCGGGAGAGAAGACCGTTGAGCTGACCGACGAGCTTCATCCTCCATTGAAATTGTTGCCAAGGTCCCCTCATCCACCTTAGACGTTTCCTCCAAACACCATGCCATCAAAAATGGCTCAGTCAAAGCAATTAGAGTCGAAGAAATCGCAGGATCTATGCATGAAATGCCATCTGAAGAGTTCGCTACAGCGGGCTCAAGCGGTTTTTGTAAGGTTTTCTCGGGTCGTGAGTTGAATGGGCGGGAAACTAGTGGCCCCGGCAAAGGGGCTTCAGCCTCAGGAGGGCTTGATCTCGCGACAGTATACCCTGCTTAACATATTCAGTGATTCCCATTGGCGCTATCAGGAAGGCATTTTTCATACTCCTTGGCGGGAAGGACATCATTGAGCGCAAGACGGCGTCACTCCTGGCGGTGTACGGGAGAGGGATAGGGGACACGATTTTGATGCTGTGATCTCCACTTTCGTTATCTGATAAATTTTGATCGTCTTTCAGGCCCATGTATGCGCGAAAATGAGGCCTTCTGGATGGCTTTGATGCCTTTAAGTTGGTAACACTGGTGAAGGGCAGAAATTGACCTTGACCATCCTCATTATAATTAGAATCCTGGCTGCGGCGTTTGCCGGTGGGTGTTAGTGGGTGCTCGACCAGAGACATTTCAGGCTCGACTCCTGTCAACGACGGTAGTAACGATTCAATCAACGAATTTGAATCGCGGCCACCACTCGTTGCTGGGTATCAACATTAATTACGAAACAAAATCGTTGAGCGGCCTCGAGTCTGAATTCAATTCAATTGTCTAATCATAACTTGTTCACGAGTTTAAATCGCGGACAATAGTGTTGCTCAGTAGCGATTTAGGTGGCGATTCAAACTCGCCAATTGAATCGTTACTACCGTCTCTGACAGGAATCGGACCTGAAATGCCTGCAGCGTATATTCCTGGGCTCGGACTTGTATCAAATGACTGGGTAGACCACAACAACACTGCGGCCTCTTCAACTGCTTGAGTTCTCGTGGCTAATGGAAGTATAATAGCACCCCGCTATCATAACTTGTTCACGAGTTTAAATCGTGGACAATAGTGTTGCTCAGTAGCGATTTAGGTAGCGATTCAAACTCGCCAATTGAATCGTTACTACCGTCTCTGACAGGAATCGAACCTGAAATGTCTGCAATGTATATTCCTGGGTTCGGACTTGTATCAAATAACTGGGTAGACCACAACAACACTGCGACCTCTTCAACTGCTTGAGTTCTCGTGGATAATGGAAGTATAATAGCACCCCGTGAACGAAGTGTCCGGTGCAAGTAATAATGAGACTGCTTTGGATCGTCAGATCCGCCTTCTGGTCGATCTGCCCCGTCAATGTTTGCATCTCGTGACTGTCAAGCCGAGCCTTTATCGACACTTCTTCTTGGGGATGATGCCACGGGTTGAAGCTGGTAAGTAGTAGGAGCTCCGATAGTAAATTACTCGTAGGTCAACTCGTTGAATTTCACGGCCTTGTAACTTTGAGAAACTCTTCGGTAGTATCTAAGAGGAATCAAGGGAGTTGTGAGGGATGACATCGATGACAAGGAGCCTTCGTATGTAATAATGAGACTGCTTTGGATCGTCAGATCCGCCTTCTGGTCGATCTGCCCCGTCAATGTTTGCATCTCGTGACTGTCAAGCCGAGCCTTTATCGACACTTCTTCTTGGGGATGATGCCACGGGTTGAAGCTGGTAAGTAGTAGGAGCTCCGATAGTAAATTACTCGTAGGTCAACTCGTTGAATTTCACGGCCTTGTAACTTTGAGAAACTCTTCGGTAGCATCTAAGAGGAATCAAGACAGTTGTGAGGGATGACATCGATGACAAGGCACGTCACGATAGGATGTAGCCACAGAGGCGGGCATAAAGCACACGATTATCTGTTTCCTGCAAGACATATTATACATATCAGAACGGCACGCTTCTCATTGCTCACCGAGAAACCACGGATCTGAGATTAAATTCAATTGACGTTTCTCTTCATTCTCTTCCACGTGGATATCATGCATCCGACGTCGTTCCGACTCGGGGATCTAAGCGCACAGCGCGCATCTATCATAGTGGAGTTTCAGCAGAAGACTGAAATGCCTCGGGCGGCCGTGCCTGCAACACACGGATGATTAGATACAGGTTTTGAAGCTTGAAGGACGTGACGGTTCCCCAGCGCCGCGAGGCACGAAAGTGTCAACCCACTTCAGTTGAAGATGAATTGAAGAAAATGACGGTTCTACTTTCAAGGCTCAGGAAGTCATCAATATAGCCCCTGGCTGAGCATACGGTAACTCTTTAAGCTTGATGAATACTCAGACTTACAACTGTGACATACAACTCTCTGGAATATTGTATTCAACTTTATATCCTTCTTCACAACTCGGGTGCCCATGCTTACTCAGGGGTAAGTATTGCGTATCCGGGAACTTCAATCATGTATAATACAGGAACATATGATGGGAATGCGGCCATAGCATCCCTTTCCAGGGAAAGCTCTATGCCAGCTCTATTTCATGACCCTCGGTTGTGGCAAACACAAGGGACAAGTCATTCGACGCAGTTTCATCCCAGGGACGTAGATCTTTGTTTGGGCAGTAAAGCTTTCCAAGATTAAACTTGTCGTGTTGCCATGACAGTGAAAAAAGAAAAGGCAAAGAAGGCGGTATTAATGCATGAAGGGGACGACATGAGCTCGCGATCATTTCGGACAAGATCTCATTCATCTTCTTCGTCCTCTGCTTCAGCTTCATCTTCAGACACCTCCAAACCAGCTTCCTTGAGCCTGCCTTTGTCACGTTTTCTCTTGCTCGTAACTTCATCTAGCAGGACCAAGAGATCCTCCTGCTCTTTCTCGAGGTCCTTTTCCCTTTCTTTTGCCTTTGACACTTCAGTGGTGAGCTCAGCGACCTGTTTCCGTAACTCCGAAGCCTGATGCCAGACTCCAGTCAGTCGATGCAATGTTGCCTTCGGAATAGGTAGTAGTCACCTCGTCGGGCTGTGAAGTCCATTCCTTCAACTGCTTTTGTAGAGATTCGATTTCTTCAGCTTGTTTACGTATCACTTCACGCAACGAGGAGATCAACATTCCCGTCTCCGGATTCTGTCCTGAAGAATCAGCGTGTATGAGTAAGGGAGTTGGTGCAGGTGGGACGAAAATAGGATACTCACCAGCAGAGGGAGAGAGTTGATTTGGATCGGTGGGAAGAGCGCGTTGGACAGTGTCTAATACAGTGACTTGTCAGCTAGAATTTTGGAACACGATGAAGGAGCCTCATACAGTAATTGGACTTCCAGAAATCCACCAATGCCCAGTCAAACCATATTTCCGCTTCTTCGTGATCGGGTAATTTGGGTGTCGCCACAGGTTTTGCAGACAGAGGGGGGGTTTGCACGACGTTATCGGGGCCAACGACTCTAAACCGGTCATCTTCACGTAGTCGAGCGATCTGGGCCACTAGATTGTCGATGCCTAGTCGATTGATGATTTGATGAATGGTGTTCCTGACCAAGTTTCAATCAAGGCCCCACTCTAGCAGATTAGACACAAATAATGACCTCGTAATCTCACCGGGCTCACGATTGAATTCATAACAAATACCGAGCAAGAACGCACATAGTGAGGGGACGAGAACGTCGCTCTCGGAAATCCGATTGACCGGCTCCACCAGCTAGAGGAGTAACTATGAGGAGCATTCAAGTGGATCGTAATTGCGACTCACTGTTCCAAGCCCTCCAGCATCGAGGAAGTCTCGGACTGATTTGGGGTCCTCCCAGAGCCACTGACCCAAGAGTGAAAGATATCCAACAACGATACGGTCCCATTCTCGAGTTTCTCTATCCGAGACATCAGGCCGCGAACGAGCCAAAATGACTGTCAAGCCGAGCCTTTATCGACACTTCTTCTTGGGGATGATGCCACGGGTTGAAGCTGGTAAGTAGTAGGAGCTCCGATAGTAAATTACTCGTAGGTCAACTCGTTGAATTTCACGGCCTTGTAACTTTGAGAAACTCTTCGGTAGCATCTAAGAGGAATCAAGACAGTTGTGAGGGATGACATCGATGACAAGGCACGTCACGATAGGATGTAGCCACAGAGGCGGGCATAAAGCACACGATTATCTGTTTCCTGCAAGACATATTATACATATCAGAACGGCACGCTTCTCATTGCTCACCGAGAAACCACGGATCTGAGATTGAATTCAATTGACGTTTCTCTTCATTCTCTCCCACGTGGATATCATGCATCCGACGTCGTTCCGACTCGGGGATCTAAGCGCACAGCGCGCATCTATCATAGTGGAGTTTCAGCAGAAGACTGAAATGCCTCGGGCGGCCGTGCCTGCAACACACGGATGATTAGATACAGGTTTTGAAGCTTGAAGGACGTGACGGTTCCCCAGCGCCGCGAGGCACGAAAGTGTCAACCCACTTCAGTTGAAGATGAATTGAAGAAAATGACGGTTCTACTTTCAAGGCTCAGGAAGTCATCAATATAGCCCCTGGCTGAGCATACGGTAACTCTTTAAGCTTGATGAATACTCAGACTTACAACTGTGACATACAACTCTCTGGAATATTGTATTCAACTTCATATCCTTCTTCACAAACTCGGGTGCCCATGCTCACTCAGGGGTAAGTATTGCGTATCCGGGAACTTCAATCATATTCAGACTTACAACTGTGACATACAACTCTCTGGAATATTGTATTCAACTTTATATCCTTCTTCACAACTCGGGTGCCCATGCTTACTCAGGGGTAAGTATTGCGTATCCGGGAACTTCAATCATGTATAATACAGGAACATATGATGGGAATGCGGCCATAGCATCCCTTTCCAGGGAAAGCTCTATGCCAGCTCTATTTCATGACCCTCGGTTGTGGCGAACACAAGGGACAAGTCATTCGACGCAGTTTCATCCCAGGGACGTAGATCTTTGTTTGGGCAGTAAAGCTTTCCAAGATTAAACTTGTCGTGTTGCCATGACAGTGAAAAAAGAAAAGGCAAAGAAGGCGGTATTAATGCATGAAGGGGACGACATGAGCTCGCGATCATTTCGGACAAGATCTCATTCATCTTCTTCGTCCTCTGCTTCAGCTTCATCTTCAGACACCTCCAAACCAGCTTCCTTGAGCCTGCCTTTGTCACGTTTTCTCTTGCTCGTAACTTCATCTAGCAGGACCAAGAGATCCTCCTGCTCTTTCTCGAGGTCCTTTTCCCTTTCTTTTGCCTTTGACACTTCAGTGGTGAGCTCAGCGACCTGTTTCCGTAACTCCGAAGCCTGATGCCAGACTCCAGTTAGTCGATGCAATGTTGCCTTCGGAATAGGTAGTAGTCACCTCGTCGGGCTGTGAAGTCCATTCCTTCAACTGCTTTTGTAGAGATTCGATTTCTTCAGCTTGTTTACGTATCACTTCACGCAACGAGGAGATCAACATTCCCGTCTCCGGATTCTGTCCTGAAGAATCAGCGTGTATGAGTAAGGGAGTTGGTGCAGGTGGGACGAAAATAGGATACTCACCAGCAGAGGGAGAGAGTTGATTTGGATCGGTGGGAAGAGCGCGTTGGACAGTGTCTAATACAGTGACTTGTCAGCTAGAATTTTGGAACACGATGAAGGAGCCTCATACAGTAATTGGACTTCCAGAAATCCACCAATGCCCAGTCAAACCATATTTCCGCTTCTTCGTGATCGGGTAATTTGGGTGTCGCCACAGGTTTTGCAGACAGAGGGGGGGTTTGCACGACGTTATCGGGGCCAACGACTCTAAACCGGTCATCTTCACGTAGTCGAGCGATCTGGGCCACTAGATTGTCGATGCCTAGTCGATTGATGATTTGATGAATGGTGTTCCTGACCAAGTTTCAATCAAGGCCCCACTCTAGCAGATTAGACACAAATAATGACCTCGTAATCTCACCGGGCTCACGATTGAATTCATAACAAATACCGAGCAAGAACGCACATAGTGAGGGGACGAGAACGTCGCTCTCGGAAATCCGATTGACCGGCTCCACCAGCTAGAGGAGTAACTATGAGGAGCATTCAAGTGGATCGTAATTGCGACTCACTGTTCCAAGCCCTCCAGCATCGAGGAAATCTCGGACTGATTTGGGGTCCTCCCAGAGCCACTGACCCAAGAGTGAAAGATATCCAACAACGATACGGTCCCATTCTCGAGTTTCTCTATCCGAGACATCAGGCCGCGAACGAGCCAAAAAGGCGAGCGAAAGATTTTCGCTTAGCACCTGTAGAAGTGTTTGGGGAGGTTCATCATCCTCCGGCTCAGGTTGATGGGCACTGGGTGGAGGTCCATCATCTGCAGGAACGAAGAATTGACCTGCATTTGCGTTCGTCTGAGGCTGTAGTGGACCTGGCTTTATAAGCCGAGCGGATGATTTGGCAGCTGGTGATGAACGTAGGAGGTGAGCGAAAAGAAGGCAGGCAAAATGGATGGAAGAGATCTGGGCGAGGTTGACATTAGACGTATCAGGGGCGGACGCAAGAGCGTGGAGAAGGGGTGTGATAGGAGGAGTTGGCGCATTATCTGAACAAGCAATAAACCACTGTTCAAATTGAAGGATTTGAATGAAACAAACCTGTCGGAAGCATAGTTTGGAGTATCGCACTCTTGATCTCGTCATTGTTGGCGAAATTCTGGGGAAACGTTAGCCATTGGAGGGGAGACATGTCATGAACTCACTTCAAAGACTACTGATGCCGCTGCACGGAGGTCAAGACCATCTCTAAGTCTCCTTGAACTATCTAGCCCATTGTACTCCCCATGAAGTGCAAGTTCAACTAGAGCGTCAAGCGCGGAAGCGGGCTCCAGACGGTCCCATTCTTCACCATTGGTCTCAGGAACGGGCATATAAGGTGTCACCACTATTTGGTCAAGGAGGAAGTTCATATTAGTAGGAAGAAGACGAAGCGACTAGAGTTTATTGGTCAGACAAACGTGCAGGATTTGGAAAGGGGACGATACCTGAGTTTTGAGTTTGGTGGGAGCATTAGATGCGAGACCAATTTCAACAAGGCATCGGATATAGCCCCAGCCTTCCTGCGACTGATCCACTCGCGTCAGAGAAACATGAGTGAACGGAGGATGACTTTTGAACACTGACCCCGCCACCTTTTGTGCCTATGAGCATTCCCAAAATTCCGATGACGAGACCGGCATTAATGGCTTTTTGTTCGTCCCAAAACTGTAAAGCAAATTCTTGGGGTGCTGATTCGTGGAGGGGGAGATTGAATGGGTACAGAAGGAGTGAACATAAGACTGGGGGAAGCTGGGTTTCTTTGAAGTAACTCTGAGATACGGATAAGATAGTGCCATAAAGGACGTGATTTGCTAGAGCAGACAAACCTGGTTTGACGTGTTAAATCGTAGTAGCCCATCAACACACGTTAGGGCTCCTTGCGAAACGAGGCCTCCTTCTATACCTCCTTCTTGTTGCACAATATTGAACAACTTTTCAAGTGCACCTTCGAAGGCAAGGACTTTCTGGATGTCTGGACTCTGAGCCACCAGAGTTTGTACCATGGTCAAGGCCTCTATGGTATGTCAATCACAGTTTCATGTATGAAATTGATTATTGCGCACCATTTCTGATTATCTCCCTCTTGTCCTCCAATACTGCAACAATATTGCGTGTTCCCGTTGGAGCCTTTAGGAAATAAGTTTGTACGACCTGGCGTCGGTTTTGAAGTAAGACAGCTAGGTATTGGATGGCGCTAAATCTCGTATAGAAGTTGTTATCGCCAAGCAACGCGAACAATATGTGAACAGTCTTTTCCGTTGCAAGAACGGTATCGGTGTACTTGAATCCAAGTTCTTTGTTTGTGGCATCGACCTCGCACAATACGGTCAAAGTCTCCAGTACGGCTTTCCCAATGTCAGCGTCAATTTCAGCGTCACTAGCGAGTACATCGAGAAGACCAAGAAGTGCATGATCACCAACATCCTGCTTATGATCGCGAGCGAGGCCCTTCAGGGCAAGCACAGCTGCGCGCCGGTCAGCGAGTAAAGTTGCCGGGGATAGACGATCAGTGAGCCTTCCTATCGTCTCAGCTGGTGTCTGTTGTTGACCTTGGGGCCCTCGGAGAGCGACATATGTTTGCGAAAAAAACTCCATGCGAGGCCTTTTGAGGTCAGATAAATGGACAGGAAGCCGGTGACCGACTTAGGGACTAGCCAACATCCGCGTGATCACGTGCCCAGCATCCACAATAGGCATGGTATTCCCAAGTCACTTTGAGGGTCCTCACCTATGCTGTTCTTTGATGTCTCCAGTGCCCAAATTCACTTTTTCCAGCACTCTGGCCCCCAATTACGATACACATGTAGGCTCTTGTAGGCTACAGGGCGAGTACAGAGACGTGTCCTGACTCGGCATGCAGTGCCTTCGGCAACAAGTCTCTGCATCTTAGTCGCCCTAACCACACTTCATGGCGCTTCATTGGAAGACATTAATTGTACAAGGGCGCCAAATGAACACCGTTATTCTCTCGGTGGATTAAATTAAGTATGTCAGTGTTCCTGGAACTTTCCGCCGCTCCACATCTCCGTCTGTTTAGGCTGTTAGACTACACGCGATCCTCGCCCGTCAATTACCCGGGAGACGCGAAGTAAGGCGTCCATCCTGCTTTGCCGGGTCCTGAGAACCCTGATTGAACCCTCGGCATCCAGAGTGAACACACAGGACAGGGCTCCCAGTTTCAGGCCTCGACAGTTGCCCAGAATTGGAGAAGGACGAAAACATCGGTCAGTGGTGCGGTGGTCTTTTCTTGCCTGCCCTTGTGGCTGACAATGAGCCGCTAGGTCAAGATATGACGTCTCATGTACAAGTTTTTCAATATGATTACAGAGGCTGATACCCATAGGGAGGCACACTTTATTCGCTTCTGTGGCCACCTAAATGCCTCGCAACGTCAGGGACTTCAGCCAGGACTGTGTGAACACAAGTCAAGTGTTGATATGCAACAGCTAACCAGGTTCATGTCATCACTCGATACATAGCACTGAGAGCTATATAGAGGCCATAACGCCACCAGTAAATTCTTCAGAACTCCCTTCCCCAGCTTCTTATGGCACTGAGACTCACTTTACTCGCAGCGGTCATCTTGTTTCTGTCGCGTTGGCTGTACCGCAGGCTGACCAAGATATCTATTGCAACCGTGCCGGGGCCTAGATCTGAAAGTTTTGTCTTTGGTAAATTGACCATCTTCAAGCTCGATCACCTCCTAACCACTTTATCTCGAAAGGTAATCTCTGCGAGCTTTTGCAGAACCAAGTCGGAGAGGTATTCTCTTGTCTTCATATCATCCATTCTGTCTAACAGTGCCTTAGGTGGAATTTAAGTGGCAAGAGCTGTATGGTGATGTTGTCCGGTTCAAAGGCGCTTTCGGCGTAAGCTTCACACTCATGGCAATCCTTGAGAATTTTGACATGTTCCTAGGAGGATCGCCTCATGATCTCTGATCCCAAGGCTCTTCAATACATTTATCAGTCAACTGGCTACCAGTTTCAGAAGCAACCTGAAAGGCGAGCTATCTCTGAAGCCATCTCTGGGAAAGGGATCATATGGGCGGACGGTAGCTATATCCCTTCTTTCCGAGCTTCGACGGTCACACATCGGCTTGTCTTATGCAGGGGATGATCATAAGCGACATCGCAGGATACTGCTACCTGGGTTTGGCATGCCCGAATCCAAGGCATTTGCGCCTATTTTTAGTAGTTACGCGTCAAAGGTATGCCAAGGCAGTCATGTCTATTCCTCAAAAGCCTTTTTTCCTATCAGGACTGCTAACAGTGCCGCACTCAGATTGCAGAAAAATGGAAAGATATTATCATGCAGCAGGGAGGCGATTCCGCTGTTTTTGATATTCCTGGCTGGAGTTCTCGAGCCATGTTGGACTCCTTCGGCGTTGGTGAGTGTTTCATTGGGACCAGGGAGAAAGAGAGGCTGATCAAATCCGATTTAGCCGCTTTTGACTATCACTTTGGATCTCTTGAAGACTCTAACAATATCGTGACTAGTGTATGGAAGGGTGTACTGTGAGAGCCGCAAATCCTTTTCTCTCGATGGTGCGACCCACTGATGTGCCATCAAGTACTGACACCTTCGGTTCCGTCACGAAGCGGGACATCTTCGCTCAAGGCATTCTTCAATTTATCCCCTTTACCCTACTTTCCTATATTCCCAATCCCAAGATGGATCATATGCGATATGCGGGGAAAGTGATGACCGATGTCGCCAGATCCCTAGTCAAAGAAAAGACCGAGGCGGTCATCCAGGGCAAAGACACTCGTGATATCATGAGTATTCTTGGTATGTTTTCCACCACCAAAAGACAATCATTGTCTGATGACTGCTACAGTCAAGGCCAATCTTTCCGAGGATCAAATGGTGCAGTTGAGTGAGGAGGAAATGCTGGCGCAAATGAGGTACAATCTCATCTCGGCAACGTGTTCGGATATTTCATCCCTGACCAGCCCAAAAATAGAACACTTCTCCTTGCGGGACACGAGACGACATCGAACAGTCTTACATGGACGCTCTTAGAGCTCTCAAAAAGACCGGAAATGCAAACACGATTACAGCAGGAAATCGAAGCCAGGAAACGAGAAATGACTGCTCATGGTAACCTTGATTTCACAACGACAGATTACGACTCTATGCCTTACCTGAACGCTGTCATCAAGGTGAGTAATCCATTCATTTTTTTTTTGATGTGAATAAGCAAGCCCTTTTACTTAACCCGACTCTCCCCATCTAGGAATCACTCCGTTACAACCCTCCGACGTACAACTCGTTCCGCCAAACATCGCGGGACGATATTCTTCCACTGTCAAAACCGATCACAACGACCACCGGTGAGGTGATCACCAAGCTCCCTATCCCAGAAGGCATCAAGATTGTCACATCCATTTGCGCCTACAACAGGTGAGCGAGCAATATTAGCTGAGATAAAAATAGTGTTCCTGTGGTGCCAATACACGATTCACTGATCGTCCCACAGGAACGAGGAAGTGTTTGGTCCTGATGCACATACTTTCAACCCCGATAGATGGCTCCGAGAGGATGGGGTCGGCAAAGGTGTTTCAGTTGGTGTGTACGGTAACATGTGAGTGATGAACTGGTGCGATCGATGTCAATTATGCTCACAATATATCCAACCTTGAACGCCGGCGGTAGGCTCACCTTCGGTGCAGGAATAAGGTAAAAAAGTTCCCACTCCTACTTCGAATTCTATTGTCTGATGTCAGACACCCCAGGTCTTGCATCGGCTGGAGATTTGCCGTCATTGAACTTCAAGCATTTTTGGTAGAACTGTTATCAAATTTTGTCTTCTCGTTGACGCCAGAAGCTCAGAAGCTTCGGCGAGAGGCTTGTTTTGTCATGATCCCCACAATTGAGGACCAGGTGGAGAAAGGGTGTCAATTGCCGTTGAGGGTAACTTTGGCACCAAAGGACGACTAACTCCGGCGCATCAGGCAGAATTTTTAAACGTTTTCATGTTTATTCTGATAACGATGACAACTAGTACGAAAGATACAGATTAGAACAAAAAATTCGATAATTAATACATTGAAGACAGACGGTGGCAATGTTAACATTGAACGAGAATATTATAATAAATTTCTTCAGAGAAAGTTCATTAAATCGTTGTGATACCTACATATCATAAGGCATGACTTGTCGTTGACTTCAATTCCGTCCACTGATTCCACATAGTTTGGCGGACTGTCTCCTTGCCTATGAGCGATGCAAACTCTAACACTCTCCAAACGTCCTGAAAGTTACTTGCGAGGCCTAAGCTTATCCGAACGACACCAAGCTCACGCCCCATATGACGTTCAAAATCTTTTAGTGTAACTCCCGGGTAGAGCTTCCGCATATCTTCTTCGATCCCAAGTATTGCAGCGGCACCACCAGGATTGCATACGCAGCCTGTTCGAAGAGATATCTTGTGCTTCGTTGCGGCCCACTCGATAAACGTGTTCGGTAGCAGTTCACCGTCAGGCTGGAAGGAGGTGGAAAATCGCGTTGAGATTAGACGGCATTCTAGTTAGATTTCATGACACTCACTCCGTAGAACAGCAGCGACACTGTGGAACCCGTATCAGATTGCTCTCCAACAGATTTTAATCTTTTTCCTGGGAGTCGGGACAGTATTTGTACAGTCGGTCGTTTCGTGGTATCGTGGCGGAGTTCCACCAGTGTTCGTGTCAGAAAGTGCATGAGACATGACAGGCGTAAGGGGAGGAATGGGAGGTATGCGGTCAAGAATCGCAGACCATCCGTGACCGCAGGCAATGTGAGGTAGTTGATCGTCCCATCCTACGTCAAAGGTCAAGGTCAATGTGGCGATGAGACTTCTTCAGCGTTTTGGCAGCCTACCTCAAACTGCTCATGAAGCTCGTGAGCTCGGGTAACAATTGATCCAGGAACTTGCACGACGTCAACCGTACCCCCTGCAAACCACGGACGTTGAAGCTGTGTAAGGAACGATTTTTTGACAATGAGCGCCCCTACACCAGTGGGAAATCCAAACATTTTGTAGAACGAAACGGCCACGGCATCCACATCAACTTCGGCCAAGGAAAATTGGGAGGCAGGTGCAAGTGCTGCGCCATCCATTAGGGTATGGTAGCCCAAAGATGTAGCATATCTGATGAGTGATAGATCGGTCTTGCTATTAGTGACGTTGGATTGCCCCGTGAGTACAAAGAGGCTAGGAGCGAGGTCTTTTGATTGAGGTCTGTTCCGCAACAACACATTCTGAGTAGTTGATATCAGGGCCAACTCCGATCAAAAGATGAGATCAAAATGGCGAACCTTAGCTGTGAGAGCTTCCAGTCCGCCGACAGGGGTCGAAGTGATATATGTGGTACGTGCCCCCTTGTGACTGGCGAATTCACGGAAACCGTGGACCTGCATCAATCTTTTGAGAACAAAGTTAAGAATAGGCTGTCCATGAGGCATACACTGTTGTGCGAGTCAACACCCAGAACCAGGGTGCTGTCCCCAGTGAAGGGATAAGATTCTCCGACTAGCTTTAGCGCCGCTGTTGCATTTGCCGTAAAGATGACAGTATAATCCATGCTCGAAGCTTTGAAGAATGATAGGACCGCCGCACGAGCTTCATTTGCGCATTCTAGCGAGAGTCGAGAACTAGTAGGTAGAGGTCGACAAAGTTAGTTCAAATCACCTAGGCATGCATATACTCACCTGTTGCTTACAGAATGAGTATTTCCAAGGATGCTGGAATTCAAAAAGCTGGTATGGACCCTGATAAGGCTCTCCGGATACAAAGCACCGCCCATGTAGTCAACGTAGGTTTCCCCTGTTCGTTCCAGTCGAGTATAATCTGTTCTCCTGAGAGTGTCCAGGATCCATGTCAACCGATACTCTAAGGCAAAGTTGGTGGTCTGGATTTCAAACAATGCACGACGAACGCACCCGAATACACATTGAGGAATTCTTCATAGGCTAGTGATGCTGGATCGGAGCTGTCGGTAAAGGCACCATAGGAAGGTGAATAGGCGAGACTTGGAGTAGGAGGAGGGGTTTCCTGCGACTGGGAGCTGGAGCGCCGTTTTTCGTCAAATAGATGCGTAACCTCATGATGTTGGTCGGTGCTGCCTATGGATGAGAAAGGTGAGCCGCAGCGTATCAGTCTTGAGAAGGACACGGATCGTTTGTGGATCGAACGTCGAGGCCGTTCATGAGATGCATGGGGTGGATAAACAGTGGAAGAAGAGGTATTTCCCATGACCGAGGGCAGGTAGGGAGTAGGGTACTTTGGTAGAAGCACTAGGGGCTTTTATATGTTCAGGGATACAAAAAGACGCTGAGGTTGAGCATGAAGCTACATAGACGAGAGAAGCACAAAGGAGCCACGGCGCCCAAGGATCTGTCAGAGTCAAACAACTCGAAACATTCTACCCTGCATTCATATTCTCCAAAGCCTCCCGGCTGAGCTCTCTATTCGCTGTTCACTAAAGCAGTGCAGAAGTATGATGGTCAACTGCCATTAGGAAATAGACCCCTACCCCGGATGCCTTGATTCGGAAGCTGCGTTGGCTCGATTTCCGTGTCTGGCTCCGAAAACAAATGATCACAGATCTTCGAACGAAACGGCGCGAAAGGAAGCTGCAAACATGCGGGACCAAGTCATCGGTGATTAGCGGATGTTCCAGGTTTGTGACATATGGTCATATCCCTAAGAATCTAATAGCTACTAGTGACCATGCTGAGAATACACAGAAGATTTCTGGAGGTAATGTCGTAATCATTAAATCCATTTTGCGCAAGACAGACGATCCACGGTATCGACCTCGGGTCCCAGTCCTGATGCATGATGTTGATGGCAGAAAATCATACGCCAGTCGTAATCTAGGTCATTGCGGGCTTTCAATCATTGAGTCAAGAGGTCGCACTTTCTACGTCGGTTGCGAGCTGATCAACACGCCGTACTTCATCTGGCGCCTAGACCCACACTTTGGAGTTCCTAGCACCAGCCGAACGAGGATTAATTGACCGAAGGCAATGGCGCATATGTCCAAGAGGCCGTGCCATGAGGATCAACATTTCAGAAGTTGCGGTCAATACCCAAAGAAGGTCTAGTGGGTCGAAATAAAAGGAAAGAAGCAGCAAATCGCCCAACTCCCGGAAGTCCAACGTTAGGCGTGGCTGAGGAAATGATCTAGCCCAACGGAGGTTTTGATTGTTTGTACAATTTCCAGTGGCATTGAGTTCATGCTATCTGCACAACTATTCTTCGGAGGACGAGCCGGCTTGAACTATTCGAGAAGACAGGGTTGACGAATCTCCGGCATACGCAGTTCTGAGCGTTCGGAAGAAGACATGCCTCGTTTAGGAAGAACTCACTCAGGCTTAATTCTTGCATTCGCGGACTCAGTTGATATTATGAAAGGACGGATCACCATGATCATGTGCACATCAGAAAGGAAAGTGTGTTCATGAAGACAAACCAGGAGCGGAAGCGGGTAGATGGTGACAAAAGTTTTCGTCGCACGCTGAATTGAGAAGCAAGTTGTTTGTTTGTCAATATTGACATATTGATGGCATAGACAATAATCATTATTGTTGTTGTGCCCAACGCTCGGCTCTCCAGACAAGGCAAGCACTCAGTCCCCTCTAACAAGCAGATCGCCCTGCCAACAGACTGATTGTAACCACAGAAACAATATCGAGTAGAAGGCAGGCGAGCTCTTATGTGAAAAAACAAATCGTTGCTCGCCACTCACAAAGACACAATAACAGAAGACCACAGTTACCTTTCTGATCAATTGAGGAAGACTGCCTATTTAAAACGATCACTAACGATGGGGTGCCGACAACCTCAAGTCTTTCCTTACTGCTCCTTGAATATCTCTGATTGTCTTCATGGGGTTCCTTGGCCTCTTCAAACGTCGAATTCCCAGGACCCAAGCCGAACTCTGGGCCTACAAAGAGAGGAAGAAAGTTGAACTAGATTACAAGCACTTCAAACAGTTCTGGAAGGAGATCAATGAAGAATTCAAGCTCTTTCAAGGGCGACATCGACCTAACTCTAAGAACGCCCGTCCGTATTCTTGGCGGGAACCTGGGCAAGTCGTTTCCCGCGACCGCGAAGGAAATACTGTCGAAATCGCTGAAGATGATCCTCAACCCGCACATCAATACGACGGGCATGGTACAGAAATCCCTGCCACCGGTGGCCGATATCCTAATCCTGCGCCAGATCTCGTGACGGAGACTCGTCGACCATCTTCTCATCAACACTCTAGAAACCAAGTTTATCCTGGCCGCTTGCCGCCTTCTGGTTCCTTACCTCCTGCCGAAGAAGTGAACCAACTAGCCCGTGCTGAAGCCGTTCTCTCCTTCAGTCGCCCTCCTTCAGGGCAAACCCAAGCAACACACGCAACAGACCTACTCCTTCTGCCCGGTGAATTGCATTACAGGCAGGCTTCAGGACAAGCTCAAACAACTGGACCCGGCGAAACCCTCTTACCCCCGGCTTTGTTCATTTCCAGGCATCCTTCAAGGCGATCAAACGCTGGTTCTGTGGCTCAAGACGACACTCAGATTGCCCCTCTATCAAACAATGCGCAGACACAAGAGAGGTCTCCTTCTGCGCTCTCATCATTTCTTGTTGGATTTTCTCCAACTGCGCCAAACCCAGGTCCTGTGGCAGACGCTCCCTTCGAGACATTCCCCTCATTCGATCGACCATCGAGCATAGAGCTTAGGGTACACCCTGTTCCCCTTATCCCTCCCGTTCCCACTGCTCCCCTTATCCCTCCCGTTCCTCCTGCTCCCCTTATCCCTCCTGTTCCTCCTGTTCCTCCTGTTCCTCCTGTTCCTCCTGTTCCTCCTGTTCCTCCTGTTCCTCCTGTTCCTCCTGTTCCTCCTGTTCCCCTTTCTCCCCCAAATCAAGCTTTAGATCAGACTTCAGACACGCGATCCTACCTATCCTACGCGACCATACCTTCGGTCCGCTCCTCACCGATGATTGTGCCAGATCTTCCGACCCCAGCCGACAATCCCGTGCCTGATATCTGTATCACGGAACCTTCCCCCTTCGTTCCTCCGTTCCCTCCCCTCGAGGCTTCAAGACCACAAACGCTGAGGAGTCCTTCTCCCGAACCTCAATCTAAAACACCGACCAGCGTACAGACAGTCCACAAAACGCGATCTTCGTCTCCCCCGCAAGACGCCCAGGGTGTGCAACCCCCGCAACCTGCAGCAACGCCGAACGCTCATGTTCCTACATCTCCCCGCTCTACTCAAACTTGGGATCCCAGCTCTGATCCAATTATTGACACCAAGTTCACTCAGGCGCATCGACAAGCCCAATCAAGGCCATCATGGCCTCCTGTTCTCTCATCTGGGCCTCCAAATTCATCTAATATGCAGAACAATGGTCCTTCCGGTGCTCCTATAGCACTCTTTGACGACTATCGGTGCAGGGATATTCCTTCCGGGCCAACTTTTACCTATTCGAACGCTGACATGTCACGTCAAGCTGGAGCGCGGATGCCAGAAGAACCTGGTCCACTGATCAGTGTTGGCGCTCTTCATCTTCGATGCTATCCTGCTTCAGTGGTTTGGTGTCTGACGATGTGTGACAATCTCCGCGTCTTGAATCAGGACCTCAGCTGGGAATTCTGGGTATGCATACGCGCTGATTATGTCATATAAACAAATAGCACTGACAAAACTTTTCAACAGAACGGAAGGAAACCTGAGGAAACACGAGCTCGGGAATTGTCAGAATTCCATCGCCATGAAGAGTTGCGCAGCCAACTACAGACCGCCATCGTAAGATTAATTTCGACTTTACGGCAAGCAGGCTGTTACATGATGTATGAGTGGTTCGAGGCGATCAAAAAGTCCGTTTTCATCGAGCATTCAGCCGGGGCCTTCGCTCATATTTCTTTTAATCTGTCATGACAGTTTCTTACAGGCTCGTTGCGAAACCATGCACGGACTTGCAACGATCCAAGAACATCAAACATTCATATACCGTCTCCAAACCGAATTGACACAATATTCTCAGGTCATACAGGGTGGAGTATGTCTAATAATGCACCCACTTGAGATGATCTGCTGACCGGAGCTCAGATACACGATCAACTACTTCAAGCTCAACAATCGGTTCCGGTTCCGATCCCTCCACAGCCTACTGAAGTGCCTTTACCTCCTGTCCCTACGCCACCTCAATATCAACAACTCGGACGACAGGCGCCACGCTGGCCAATAGCTCCCGACCCCTCTGAGCTGCCTCCCCCGCCCTTCTCAAGTCTGGATGACCCTTCCTTTTCTCTGTCTGTCGCCCTTGCGGAGGGGGTGTTATCAGGCTCGGAGCAGCCGGAATTCGATCCAATGAGGATGTGCTGTTCTCCCGAGGCACTAAGCACGGTCGGCAGCAAGTTATCAAACGAATCCAACTCTCTTGAATCTTTCTCGTTGCTGAAAACACCTGGGACTCATCAGGTAATAGAACCGGTACCAAATTCCCCTCAAATATCAAGGTTGCGACCCGGAAATTCAAGTAATCGTATACCTGTTCTTCAGCATCCAATTCCCGTATGTCTAATACCTCGACTACTTCAAGATAATTTTTCGACCTCAAATTCACCTGGCTCTGAGACGACGCACAAGACGAACGACATGTAATGAAGAATATTGACCTGACGAATTTTTATTGTAATGAACGATTCGGACATGTACTTTGATCATGTCTCCTCAACTTAAAATATTATTAGAATTAATGACAGAATAGACGGACTTTTATTGAAATGTCATCCTGATGTCTGCTTGGAATGAATACCAAGTTCTGAGGGCCCATTCATCGGACTGCTCAAAGTAGACGATTACTTATAACAGTCACGGGACTCGAAATATTTTTGTGGTCACTTTTCAGTCGCGTTCGAGGTTATACACTGTACACCGTAAAGCTTGACTCTACTGATACCACGCGCTTCTAACCGGGTGAATGAACCCATCTGGAAATACGAGCCTACTTGGTCAACTCAAAAGATCTTCAAGAAAGCATATCCCTCTCATCCCTCTTTCTGCTCGCGATCAATTCCGCCAGAACATCGTTAGACTCATTCAAACCACCATGACCGAATCTGAAGGAGGTCAAGCGAAGACAATGGTCGTATCACTGCCTGGTTTGAGAAAGCAACCGCCTTATTGGTACCCGTATACGACTATGGCCAAGATGCGTTGGCTGGGCCGGGAATTACTGGAAGTTGTTTCGACGGAATTCAGGGATAGATCAATGGAATATTATGTGCGTTGTCATAAGAAGTTTGATGTTTACGGGCTCTGACGGAAACTCACAGCGCTATGCTTTAGAATCCGGAGTGACGACAGTTAACGGCAAGATAGCCAAACCAGACACGATCCTGAGAGACGGAGACCGGATTGAGTGCGAAGAATTCCTTCTACCCCAAAGTTTTGTTCAATTGACTCAACACTAGAAACGTTGTGCACCGGCATGAGCCTCCAGTGACATCTCGGCCTGTCAAGATACTTTATCACGATGTAGAACGTGAATTCATAGTAGTAGATAAACCGGGCAGCATCGTTCGTTCGTTAGCCTCTCACACATAAACCAGCTCAACTCTAACCCGTTCGCTTTCAGCCCGTTCACGCTTCAGGAAGATATTATAAGAATACTCTAATCGAAATTCTTGTCAAGGAATTTCGATTTTCCAAAGTCTACCGTGCGTCCGTGCCGCTTCGCCCTTGTTCAATTGCGGTGTAGACCGACGTCCACCAGCTGTCAATAGATTAGATCGCCTGACGTCCGGCCTTATGATCATTCCGCTGTCTGCTGATCGTGCACGCCAATTAACGACCGAATTTGTCGCCGGCACTGTCCAAAAAGAATATGTTGCGCGCTGCAAAGGACGCTTCCCTGAGTGAGCATTGCCTGATCCGAGTTACGCTTCTTATCTTCATTGATTTTCGCTCTAATTACCTTTCTACAGTGAAGAAATCGTCTGCACGGAATCCTTGTTGACAGTGGACAGACAGATGGGATTGAACATCGTGCATCCTGAGGGAAAGGTATCATATATCTCTCTCGTTTCCGACTGGGTGTGAAAAAACTGAACATTTATCTGTCAACGCAGCCCGCGGAAACGGTATTCAACTTAGTTCGATATGACGCAGAAACTGAAAGCAGTATCGTGCGGTGTAAGTATCCTGTCATTTTTCGTGCCAAGGAATCCATCCTAATGGTCTTGGAAAGGCCGGCCGCTGACCGGACGTTGTGAGTCCTTCGTTCACCGAGGACTGCCAAACCCCCAAATAACCACTATTCTTCCTTTCCTTCACTGACAGCCCATCAAATTCGTGTACACCTTCAATTCCTAGGTCACCCAATCGCCAATGATCCAGTATACTCAAACAAACGGATTTGGGTACGTTTTTCCGTGGGCCCTCCATCCCTGAACCTACGGGAGACATTCCAGTTTCGAAAACCTCATGTCATTGATCCCCATCTCGTCTAGGGCGGGAACGTAGGCAAAGGTGGCATTGACATAACACCAAACGAAGAGAGATCTGCGCCAGCTCCACCTGAGCATTTGCAGAGTCAAGTGGAGGGTCAAGGGAACCCCGAATCGTTATCTAAGGATCAAGGTACTACAGAGGGCATGAGGACAGCTGCAATACCCTCGAATACAAAATTGCTGCCTCGTGAAACGGGGCAGGACATTGGTATGGGATCACCTGTCCCTCTCTCTAAGGAAGCCGTTGGGGTAATTACGAGGCTTCGTAACATGAAAGTCAGTTCCCTCAGTCTGATATTCCTTTAAGCATCTACTGATAACGATGTTCTCGGCGGACTTTTAACTTCAGGACGAGGATGAAGATTGGAGCCGATGGAGGGACGTCATTTTCAGAGCTAAAGGTGCTTTGTCCTCCAATCAACCCCCACCCCCCCCCCCGCCACAAAACCGAAGAAAGCGAGGCGGCAAAGGCGAATTCACCGTCGGAGGCAATAGTGTAGTTGCATCTCGAACAGACTCCGGAGCTGCCACACCTGACTCGACGATCGTAACACTCATCCCCACACCTGAGGGTTCTTTAGCTGCTTCGTTGATA
Source organism: Leucoagaricus sp. SymC.cos (assembly GCA_001563735.1). NCBI lineage: Eukaryota > Fungi > Basidiomycota > Agaricomycetes > Agaricales > Agaricaceae > Leucoagaricus > Leucoagaricus sp. SymC.cos. Next base: position 526,291 of record KQ961901.1, on the reverse strand, counting down.
GCAACACCAACGTCTTCAGAAGCTACTACCCCAGCTCCAGTTAAACAACCTCCACAACTCACAACGGAGGAGGCACTGGAGAAGATCTCACAGATGGAAGCACTCCCTGACCCGAACACAATTGTTCAATCTGAAAATCTGTACTGCCCCGAGTGTTACTTGCCACTGCACCCCGATCCCAAACCAGAGAAGCTCTATATTTTCTTGCACGCTCTGAAGTACACCACAAGTCTGGGGGCATACGAGACGGAAATGCCGGAGTGGGCGGCCGAGGGATATGACTGGGATCGGTCATGATGCGATAATGGACGGTCGACCGATTTGATTACCGATGTGCAAAGGATGTAACATATGGATACATGGGTATAACAAATATCGTTACTGCAAAAGGCTCATGAGCTTGAAGCCGGGATGCCGTTCGGGAGAAGACATACCTTGATGAATTTCGCCATGAACTTTCTGGAAAGAAAATCAATTGAAATATTCTTGAACGAGAAAACATCACGTACTTGTGGAACTCAGTCCGGAGTAAATCATTGACAAACTGACCTTGGGGTTTCTCCTTGACGCTCATGGCCTGGTTTTTGAATATGAGGTCTTGGCAACCAAACTCGTCAATCGCAGGCTCAGAAACGAAAGCAAAGCAAAGCTCACCGTCGTCCCAACGCTTTTTCACCGAGAATGATCCAGGAGTTGTTGTATTCAGCCCAGGAGGCGACTGACCAAGTGCGGCAGCAAGATTCAATAGGGGATTCGCTGAAGCTATCTGCGCCTCTCTTGTCGCAACGTCCTGTTCAGACTGTTCCCTTTCCTTCTTTGCCTGTTCCTCGGCTCGCTCCCGTTTAATCTTTTCCAATTCGCGTAGCAGCTCCGCAGTTTCATCTTCTTCGTCGTCCGAATCTTCCTCTTCACTGCTACAAACATCCCACCACATTTTAGCCAACAGGCATTCATCATTTGTATGGAACGGATCAAGACTTACCTTTCCTCCTCGTCGTCATCTTTTTTCGCCTTTGCTTTCCCTTTCCCCTTCTCACTTCCACTCCCATCCTCATCCCCATCCTCGTCCTCTTCATCATCATCATCTCTATCCAATTCCAAAGCCTCCTGCAACAACTTTCTCCGCTTATTCGCCTCTTCCTCGCCATTATCTACTTGCATACTGACAGCTCCATTTGTCGTCGGTGCCGAATTGGAGGACGGAGTTCCTTCAATAGGAAGAGGAGGTTTGCCTTCAGCTTTGCGTTTCTTATTTCGAGCTTCTGCTTCGGCTAGAAGTAGTTCAGTGCGTAGGTCACGTTTTTGAACTTCGGCTGATGATGTTTGACCGACTTGACTGTTGATTTCTATGAGTTAAGAGTTTCTTGGTAAGAGAAAGGTACGACGTGCCGGAATTTGAGTTTAGTGTGTGCGGCCATGTCTCGCACTGAGAATTGGCGGGAGCCACCCTTGACGTCTTTTGCCTGTGCGGGGTCCCATGTCGGTCTATGAGCTGTAGACATTGCAGTCCTAAGAAGACGGAAGCGGTTGGTGGTTAATAACTTTGGGCAACTCCGACCCTTCCACAGCTGCCAGATATGTGGTGGGATTCACCTTCCATTTCTAGTATTCTGGGAGCATCACTTTTGGCGAAGCTTAAGTAACGCAACTCCATCACGTGATTAAAACACGACGCGTTCGACGCGTCGCGAACGTTCAGCGAGGCAAACACGAGGCAAACACGAGGCAAACACGAGGCACGACGAGCTCAAGATAGTTGATTTTCCATCATGAAAATTCACATGAAAATTCATTATATTTCGTTACATGATGTCATCAGATCGTGAAGACGTAGAGAAAGACAGACAGATTAATGTCCTAAAAGTACTACGGTTAGCTACAAGTACAACACACACTTTTTGAACATATGCAACGTGAGGTAGAGAAATTGACGCTGTTGTACAACCCGGGTCAATGACAGAGAATGTTTTTTTTGAGGAGAAACGGCACGGAGAGAGACGGCGATGGAGGGAGAAGGAGAAAAAGTAAGAGGAACGACACCGTGAGGGCAAAGTAAGGAGTGTCTTGTGTGGGGGGGGATATGAACCATGAGGGGATATCATGAAACATGGTATAAGTTAGCCAAAAGCCGACAGAGAACACGAAAATAAAGAAGAGCAAAGGAAAAGAGATATGTCGACGAGCAAGTCTAAGGGTGGGCTAGATGCAAAGAGTTGGCAAGCGTTCGATGTGATTATGGCTAGAAGATGCAAGACGTCCAAAACCACGGGTTCGACGTTTAACGGCTCCCTGCTCACATGTCACGGGCGAGCTCGCTCCGTTTTCGCTTCTCGTTTTCTACAAAAAGATTTGCGTTTCCGGGCTTTGCGTTCTTTACGAGCTTCTACTTCCGCTTTGTATGTGGACTCGAGTTGAGTATGTAGATGGCGTAATTTGAGTCGGTCATACGAGGCCTGTCAAACTCGAGCTGAGCTGGACGATTGATACGAGCCGGAGAGAAAAACCTACATGGAGTTTTGCAGCGATATCAGTGTATTTTGCCTCGTGCGCTAATAATCTTTGAAATAAGTCTTCCAGATGTTGCTCTGTCAACTTTTTACGCTTCTCGACAAATTCGCGAAGTGCTGTGAGACGTTTTATTGTTCTATGTCAATGTCAGCCACAACGCCCTCTGGACAGAAGAGAGAGGTCTTTACGTTCGAAAAGACACCAGCCTCAGTTCAAATTTTTCCTGCCACTCCGCCGTTCGAATGTCCAGATGCGTTTGTGGAATCTTACATCGCCTATCGATTGCCTCTTGAACCTCTAAAAGTGCCGCCTCAACACGATATGTCACATCTATATGCTTTCGCAAGAAGTACACAGCACACATCTTGATGAAGAACTGTTTATAAAGCATTCAGTTTGTAAAAAGTGTAAAGAAAACTGACGTACGTCGCGCAGGGCTTTAACGTCCCCTATCCCAGTATCAACATGCTTCAACATCTTCATCAAGCTCTGCATCTCTAAATCTAGTTCCTCCGACTCTTGATGCGCTTCGAGAGCGGGCGTATGAGTCGAAGCAGGTAATGCAGCAGGTGGTGGTGCAGGCGGTGTATCCAACCCGCCAAACGGAGCGTCCAAATCCATTGGAAGATCCAACCGCACACCCAACCCAATACGTTGAGGTCTCTGACCAGGATTAAACCCACTCCCATTTCCCCTTCCAACACCAACCTCACTCATTCCGACGCCAGAATTATTCAATGCCGTCTTTGGAATACTAAAATTTGTCCCGCCAGGGGACAAGACAACCTCTTCGACGCGTTTGGGTCTTGGTGGTGGTGTCGTAGCAGGAGGCAGAGGACTTGTGATCTTGAATTCTGGCTCTGGTGTACGAAACGCCTTTAATCGGTTCTGTGAGTCTAACCCGGCGCTTTCTAACGAGCTTTTCTTGAGGGATTGCGCAGGACTTTCGACTTCTGGTTCGTTTTCTTCAGCAATTCCTTTAACCTCGTGAATTTCTTCGATCTTGCCTGTACCGCGGAAATACGCTCGACCAGACGCGTCGTACGCCCAGCTACCTTCGATGTCGTAGTAAGGGAGTTGGTTTGGTTTCCGCCTGGCCCTAAATTCATTCCCTGCCCCTGCTGCGGCACGACCACCAGGACTGGTCGGAACACCTTCATAACTCCGTAGACTCCGATTTCTGTGCGACGGCAATGCGGCATGATGGTGGTGTTGCTGTTGTTGTTGGTACTGTTGGTGTTGATAGAAGTCTGAACTCTCAGAACCCAAATCAACGGGAGAAAGCGCGCCTCGGACCAACGGCGTCGAAGTCGCAATCCCAGCACCTTCGGCAATACCAGTAACACCAGTTGTAAGCCCCGCAGAACCTCCACCAACAGCAAACATGGCCACAACGTCGGATATAGGGCTCTGGAGTTCGAGTTCCTCCACCTCTAGTGGATCACTTCTTCCCAACCTCCCTTCCTCCCCTTCACCCGTAGGCCCTTCGAAAAAATTGGAATGATAGGTGATGATGTTTTTGCTGATCAGCTGTGGCGTTCGAGCCTCACTAATTGGAGAGTATAGTTCCACTTCTCCTCTTTCCCCTCCTTCTCCGCCACCACTACCTCTACCACCTCCGCCTCCACTTTTGTTGTTGACGTTGACCCTGATGCTACGACTTGGTCGCTCACGTTCTTTCCGCTGTTGGTTGTCAACGAGACCAGGACCGGGACGCGTTGGGCGGTTGTCATTGGTGCCTTTATTACGCGAAAAGTGATGGTCCATGTCGCGGTTATGGTCCTTGAAAACCCTGCGACCAAAATTGAACAAACCTCCCTGCGCGCCACGCGTCTTGGTAGGTTCCTCCTCCCGCAGAGATTCTTGTTCAGAGATGTAGAACTTGCTTGGGGTAGAAGCGTATGCAGAAGATTTATTGGTGGTCATCGTCAACCCAGCACTGCTCTTCCTCAACGGTAAACGCGGCAGTGGTTTAGATCTCCCCGAGGTCCCCACTCCAGTATAATCCATCGCTTTAGTTTTGGACATTCTCGGCCCGAGGCTGTGTTGATAAACACGTTTTGAAAATACAGAGTCGGCGCAAGAGTATGGTCGTTTCTCTAGTAGTGAGTGTGTGATGCAAGAGATGCTGGGTCGTGACGGAGGTCGTGAAAAGAGAAGAATGATAAGTTGGAAAAGATGAAGTTGAACTTTGGAATCGGCACGGCTGTCAACTAACTTGTCAACTTATTCCGAGCTTTTGCCCACGGGTTCTAAATCAACTCTGCCTCCCCCGGAAACAAAAATACAATGCCGGAGGTTGGCAACACAACCAGGTTGGCTTTGTTCCCTGTGTGACTGATGATTGTCTGTTCAACAACTGCTGCGTGGGCGACAATACGCCTCTTGAACAAAAACTCGGAGCGTCGACATCAGGAAGCACTCATTGACGTTATTCTCTCGGACTCTCGGAACTAGGCAATGCAAACCCTGCACGAGAGCCAAAAGCATCCATGTTATTACTGCCTACACACAAAATCTGGAGAAGATCAAAGTAAAGCAAAAAAAGCAACAAAAGATGGGAACGGGTTAGGCCATAAAGTAGAAGTAAAGCACCGCGTCAATCAACCACACTATACCGCTCCCCTGATACCACTGCGACCGACCAAGCACCCCCAAACGAAGCAGCCCAGTAGCTCAAATGTCAGGATACATGATTCTAGAAGGCGCTAACACACTAATCTCCCGACGTTGAAGGTGGCATATCTCCACCAATCACACAACCCCGACGACTATCTCCGCCTTCAAAACAAGCGCGTGAAATTCATGGGGAAGATAGTCTTTCCTTCCACCCTTCTTGCTTCATCCAATAGCTCTCCACTCCACCATCCGTCTTCGGGCGCAGCTGTCACAGCGATGATGTCACCTGCCTGGAAGTCGAATTCCTCGTCAATTGTAGCTTTGTAGTCATACATAGCCTCGACTGATAATTCAATTTCAATTCAGTCAGCATTCAATACGACCTGTGAATATGTCTGCATGTACGAAACCTACCATAAAATAGGATCCTGTTATCCGAAGTGGCCGGCCCTGTATTACCATTCGTAGCAGGTGTATGAGGCAAAGGAGTTCCAGCATGTTGTGAAGGCGTACGAGTAGGGGTCCTACGTGTACTAGGAGTGCTCGATATCGTCGGTGGGCTGGCAGGTGTAGGTGCTTGTGGGGGTGGTGCGGTTGTGGGCGGCGGTTGCGTAAGGGGTGCTGACGGTGCTACTGGCGGTGCAGCTGGAGGAGGCGCAGCAGCTTGCGGAGGATGTGAGCTCGTAGAAGCATTGGCAGGAGCGCCGTTTGTCTGTGACTGAGTTGAGGGCTCAGCGGGCTCCACCTCAGGATAAGGCCGAGGCACGCGGTTACTCTTGCGTTGGAAGTCAGCATACGCAGGTTTGGGCGCGGATGAAGGATCGTTCGGATCAGAAGTAAGAGTTGGGGCTTGGAGCAATTCGTTGCCAGAGCCATACTCCTCTGCGAAGTTAAGTATGTCGCGCTCGGGTTCAAATTGATCTAGCGCCTCTCGTATCCTCTCACAAGACTATGTAATTCATGTTAGGGCTAGGGTACAACTCTTGCATGAAGGGACTCACCTGGTCGTCGCTGACACACAATGTCGAGACCTCGTTGGCATAGAGCCACAGATTGTCCTTCATAAACTCCATACGATCCTCCTCCAGATCCTGGCACGAATCACAGAAATTCTTCCACTCTGTCTGCCACTCCTCCAAAAGCTCAATGACAGTTTGCGTAAACGCAGCAAAATCCTTCTCGTTCGCCTTGGCTGTTTCCCTCGTGCGAGCGAGCTTTTGGTCCACTCTCGTGTAGTCACTTCCACTCATGTATGTCAGCTGTTGAAGGAACCCATTAATCCTCCCCCTGTCAATGTCATACTTCTCTCGAGCCTTCGCAGCGAATGACTCCTGTGTCAGGCGGTTTTTGAGCTTCTTCTCCATAGAAGCCTGGAATGCGCGCCGGTGGTTGACTTGTTTCATATGAAACTCAGCCGTTTGTTTCTCTAGCCCATTACGCAAGTTCTCTGCGAGCCCCAGATGGCTTTGAGCCTGTGCCTCTGTTTCCTTGAGCAAGACATTTAGCGACGCTTTTAGTTCTCTGCCAAATGAAACGACCACGTCAGCTGTGTAGAAATGTAGAGATGTATAACCACGCACCCGACTTCCTCAACACCGATAGGCACTTTGGAGAGTTTCATTAACTTCTGAGCATACTCCTCTTCGATAACCGTCCTAATGATCAGGATCAGCACAAGAGTCAACCCCTATCTCTCGTTCCGACTCGAGGCCACTTTCGAGTCTGAAGCATCCGCGCGCCCTCTCAAAACCCACACCCGACAGTCCTCCCCCGATCCAACATAACAACGGAGGACCGAATTTCAATCGGGTGGCGGAAGTTCCGGCTCGGGAACCAACGAAATACCCACACACTCACCTCTCCTGCCAGAAATTCCTCAACTCATCCGTCGTCCTCTCAGCACCTCTCATCCTCGCAAACAGGACATTCGGGCCAACATCTGCAGCGCCCCAGAACGCATTACAGAAATCACGGTTCTCGTAGCCATGAAACAGATCGACGCCGTTTGCTCGTGGCGGAGCATAACGAGCGAGGGAGGTGACGGACTGTTGCGCACGGACCTGTGGAGACTGACTCTGCATGTAGTAGTAGGGAGGTTACCAACGAAGAGAAGGCAAGTTGTGTTGTGTTGGAGGGATAAGTAGTGACAGATATTTGATGTGAGAGATGTGATCTCAAAACCAATACCAGCTTTCGCGGCCAATCCCACCCCTGCCTACCCAGATAGCCGCCCGTATGTACTGCGCCCCATTGCTCTCTCCCTTCTCACCGCACATGAACTCTTTTCGCTTAATACATATCCGGCGGTAATTACTAGCCTTTGATCAGCGGTGCGAGATAGTCACCGTTGCGTATAACAAAAGTATTCAATTGCTATGTATACCCTATTTCCTACTGACTGAACAAACGCATCTTCCAATCATCGTTCTTCCGCATCTCCGGCTTGGGAACACGCTCCACCGAATTCACCCTCCGATTTTTCTCCAACTCCTCCATTCTACTCGCCCATGTATCCACCGGGGGAGGCACTACCACGGCATTGCCACTTTCTCCATTACTTTCCTCTTGCAGTTTCGCCCAAATCTCCGTTACGACATTACCTAGCTCCTCTTCAAAGCTCTCAATATCTTTCTGTAATTTCATGCCCTCCTCCAGATGCTCCGAAGTAAATTGTAACAAATGGGGCAACAGGTTTTGTACCTCATCTACAAATAATATCTGAGCAATCACCACACAAGGACAAGGATAATTATAAAATCATTCCGGCGGCGTACCTTGGGTGGCTTTAAACCGCTCCACGAGTTTGCCGACCGATTTCAGGAGATACTCTTCTTCATCAATGGTTCCTTTTCTTCCCGATCCAACTTTCCTCTCCATCTTTCTCTTACTCCTCGAACTCTTCTTTGATGATGCACGAGAAGCCGTAGATGGTGCAATAGTGTAACGCGTAAATGCCGTAGGGGCCATAGAAACATCAGTCATAACATCAACATTTGCCAACGCGGGGTCTTCCGTGCCATAGAACGCGTCTAGACCCAGAAGAAAAAATTGTGTGAGTCAGTCTTAGATTACCAGGGGGACGATGAAATACTGCGATCAAGTAAAGTGGGGCTAGAAGGAAAAAGGAAGCGGACATACCGGGCTCCTCAACTTTCTTGATACGTAACTCTCGTAGTCGATTAACCTGTTTACGAATCTGTTCTCTCATCTCTGTGATGTCTTCCGTAAACTGTGCTTTACTCTCTAGTGCAGCCGGGTAGACTACGTCTTCCAACAAGTCTTGTTTCTTGTTGAGGACGATCTAGACGGACGAATTGATGGGGTCCTTCAGTATGCTGTTCAAGTGTGGGTAGGAAAAAAGACACTCAACAACTCTTCGGGCCTCGGAGAAGCCGTTTCCGCCTACAAGCGCAATCACGGCCTCTCTAACATCTCTCGCATAATCTAACAACACTCGCGCCGCTTCGAGATGCCGTTTCTTGGATACGAGGTCCTCTAGCGTGTCATAGTTCATAAACGGAGACATCAATCAAACAACAAGCCAAGTAGATCATGTCAGAGAAATAGGGGTTTGACGTGGAAGACCATGAGGTGACTCACCCGCGATACGATATGCAATTCCTACGAGTTCAGAGTCTGATACATCATTTTGCAAAGCAAGCATGAACAGCTCTTGCCACTCGAGTGCCTTTTCGTGGGCGAGCATAGCTTTCTTGTATTTCTTCGCTTCAATGAAAACTACATGAAATGATCCGTCCATCAACACATCTACACCAATCAACTCAGGGAAGATCATACGAACCCGCGGCCGCTTGCCGAAATTCTCTCCTCTCGTACAACCAGTCACCGTAAACCTCAAGGATTCTCTGAAAATGATGTCAGTCGTTTTTCTGATTCCAACCGGCATAAGATAATCCGAATGGCGATAGGAAAAGGACATATTCACAGCGGGGGATGAAATGAACGGAAGAAGAAAGGAAGCGAATTTCTTACTCACTTCGTAACGATCAGTATTCCTCCAAATTCCCAGTGCAATCTCGTGTAACTGATATTTCTCGATATAATCAACCGCTTCGTCGAATCTGTCGGAGCCTGTCACGATAAAATGGTCACACACGACGTCAGTGCTTCTTCTCACAGAGAAGTCCAAGGCAAAAAATAGAAAAGTGACTTACCCGCGAAGCTCAAGTTTCGAAGAGCCCTTTGATACCTCCGTAAATGATCATCAATCCGGAATCGTTGATAGTACTTGTCCAATGCACGTAATTCGCGAAGGAACGGAAGATACTCTCTCGGATCCTACAACAGTGCATTATATCAATCATACATGCGCAGCGAAAGTAGAACAAGAAGGACAGGCAATCAGCCTTGACATGAAGATTAGAAGAACAAAATACCACGTACCTTCTGAGCATGCTGTGCAACCATCAACACTAAATTAAAATCATACATCCCCAGCGCAGTGTCAAATAGCCTGTCTGCATCAACTAAGAAGATGATATATTTCACCGCATCTTCAACTACGCTTGAACCGGTGTCTTAGTCCAGAAAAGCAACAGAATGGGCATCTCAGGGTCAACGGCGCAGTCAAAACTTGATAAATAGGATGTGGGTATCTCACCTCGGAGACGGAGTAGGAGGGATAACCCAGCCTCATGATCCGGTGGAGATTTCACAACATAAGCAGTGAGGATGGGGTTGACATATTTGATCATATTGATGCGTTCGAGTTCAGTGCGCACAGCATCACAGATCTCGGCTAGCGACTCTGGAGAGTGTGCACCTTGGCTGAGAATAGAGAAGTGAGAATGGACTTCGGGTGTGACGTAAGAAAATTATCATACCCAACACTCGTCAAAAAGAGATTGAGATGATCAACCTCATATACCTGTTCGATGAAACTTGAGACGTTTTGAAGGAATCGCTGTTGGTCATGGTCGACGATGATACTAAGATCAATCCTGTGCTTGCGGCAGGCAAAGAACGCTTTCCGATACTCTCCCCTACATTTAACACAGATGAATCAGCATAAAAAATCGTCAAGTGAGCCAACCAACTCCTTCACTTACACATCCAAATCCTGTTTCACAACCTCCATAACCAACGGCCTAGGATTAATTGTCTCCAAATTGCCCCTTGGCATCTGCAACACTAAACTCATCGTGCTTGGCACAGCGGCCACAATCCGTGAACCCCTTTCAACTTTCCTTTGCGGCCATTCCTTCGCCGTCTCCTTCACTGCCTCTGCAAGATCATCATTTTGACCACCTATCAGGTTATCTACAATTACCAACGGAGAAAAGATGGCGTCGTGTGTGGTAGCGGTGTATATGACGAAGCCTGAGGCTACAGTGAACGATGTAGCGTTTGATGCGAGCGTTATCGGCTCATATGTCGCGCGTGCCACGTACAATTTTCCTGATTTGCTAAGGCCGAGGAAGATCTTGTTTCGGAGTCCGTCGTGAACTACATCAACCGCCTGGGTAGGAACACAGAATTCGGGGAAATGTGAGAGCTTCTTCAGCGAGCCTTGGAGTTCGGCAGTCACTAGAGGGGAGGAGGGGGGGTTGGGTTGGCAATGAGCTAAGAGCGAACAGGGTTTGGCACTCACGTTGATAGATTTCTCCCTGAGCTCCCTGGAGATACTCCCCAGCATCATCCAGAATCCTCATATTCTTTTTTTCTAGCTCAAATAGCTTTTTGGACGCTGATCCACCCTCGAGGCTGACTCTCCCAACAACGTCCCGACGAGAATTTGACCCAAGCCCAGTGATAGTCCACGTATTCTCTGGACACGATTTCAAGGCAACTTGCCTCCATTCTACCGCACTGTCCTCCTTCGCTAGAAATCCAGACCAAGTTTTCACTTGGTCAAAAACTTTGCCTCTGCCAGGTCCCAACCGAGTATGCATCTCCCAGACTTCGAGATAGCCCGTTTGCCAGAGGAATACAAGTGCATCGTTTTCGCAAGAAAAACTTGCGTGAACAGGTGTCTTGGATGAGTAACTGAGGTGATGAGGTGCAGTTGGGGAGAGCGGGAGCTGAAGGGTGGACATCGGAGGCGGGACATTTTGTGTTCGGAACGGTGTGAGAAGGGCAGAAGCTACAAGAAATCATGAGCAAGGTATCGAGAGAGAAGGGTGTGAGAACGAACATCCATCGAAGACAGCAACACTACCAGAGTCAACTGGAGGCTGCGAAGGTGACGAGATTGTTTCCCGGACGTAGGTCCTGTGAACGATCTGGACTGCGGAGCGTAAGTTCGGGGTGACAGTACCAAAGAAATTGGTTGACTGACTCGCAGTGGTTAGGATAAGGTAGGATGGGTCTTCAGGATGCCACTCGACGGAAGTGAATCGGCCTACATCTCCAGCTCGTGACGACGGTGCAGCAATCTCTTGCTTCAAGTACCTGATGTCATAAGCAACCTGCCTCCTCCTCGAGCAAAAAGCTCACCAATGGTAATTGCCAGTCGTCCAGAGCTGGACTAGAAACAGATGAGTAAGAATATAGGACTTGGAACTAGGATGTGACTTACCGACATCTCCTTCGTCATGTTCAATCCAGACAGACAGCACATTCGAATCAGAACTCCACCCAGTCTCCTTCACTCTGTAACCCCACTTCCTCTCGTCCGCATTATCCAGACCTTTGAACTTTCCGCCAATATCTCTCATTCTCAGGCCAAACTCTCCGTGTCGCAGACCATTCCTCTCAAAGAACACGACATCATGCCTCTCTGACCTTCCAGCACCACCACCCTCAAAACCGAATCTCTGAGTCCCAACAATCAAATTTCCCGAAGGTCGCCAAACGAGTGTATGTTCTAATCCAGGTACATCTTCAGACGTCGATTGAAGAGCAGCCTGTCGGTCATAAACTCGAAGTGTACGTTTGATGAATCCGTCGGAAGAGGGTGGCGAGAGTGAAGAAACCACAAAGAACGCGCCATCTCCACGCCAACTTATCCGAGGGAAACCGTCCTCGTCTGGACTTGAGCCAACTTTTGTAACTGTTGGGGCTTGTGCTGCTGCTTTTCCGAGTGAACCGTGGAATTGAGTCTGTTTAGACCCCCAGCCAACGTTAATTGGTGCATCTGTGAGAGGTGTAAGAAGAAGGGTGACGATGGAAGACAGGGACGAGGCGCGGACCTTCTCCAAAATCGGACGTGTGAATCGGTGCCTCAGAAAGCACCTCAAACGATGAAGTCATCAAGAGCAATTTCCCCTTGCCTATAAACCTTGAGAACTACATGCGCATATTTGAGAGCATACGCACCTGTTACCAATGCTAGTAAAGACTCATCTGGTGACCAAGCTGCGGCAAGGATACCGGTCTCAATGCTTCCCTCCACATCCGGCTAAACACGATATTTATTTAAAGCCGCGTTTCACTCGACAAATCGAATGAACGTACCACGGGATCCGCGTCCTCGAGCGAGATGGTTGTTATGTCACCACCAGCTGTGATGATTGCGACGCGTCTTGTTTCGGCGATGACCTTGAGCGATATGACTTGTTTTGATTTCGGCGTTGAAGATGAAATAACTGTCAGAAACATTGTCACCAGGGTTGGTGCCTTCATGGGCTTTTAGTAATGTAGGCTAGGTAGAGCAGAGATGTAGCCCACTTCAGTCAAGCCCGTAGTCTCAAATTGCCCAATCTTCCATAATTCAATATTGACTTCTCCGTCCTGGTTGTGCCTTTCTGAAGTTGCATAGATGGCATTCTCATCTAAATCAACTGTAGTTGCAGAGATATTGAGATTGTCGAGAGTCACAATACTGCTTGCAACCAATGCCAAGTTTCTCATCTTTTAAAAAGGTTCATGCAGACCCCAAGTCAGGTAAAGAGGAAGGAATATGTCAAGTGAGCTCACCGCAATCTCTTGATCACAACATTCTGAGATCTCTTGTTTGCCATCATAGTGATTGCCAAGCACCAGCAATTAAATATTTAATCAAAATAGGAAGTTAATCAAATAAAAGTTGATTTATTCCATATGTTAAAATACATATATTGAGTAAATTAGTAATGTATCTAAGCCCTCTGATTGGCTATAAATTTCATCTAGGGTTAGGGTTAGTTGAATAAACTGGCATAAAAAAAGAGCCTGCCCAGCCAGAGTGGCCAGGGCAGGACAGGAAAATATTAGGACGGTGCATGAGCCGAAGCCCATACAAACCGTAGATTCCCCCTGAGGACAGGGTCGCCGTGCTATGGGGGGCCTCCACGGCCCACAAACCCGGATCCATGAAGGAGCTTGTGCCATCAAGGTAAGTATGAAAATTTATGGGCGGCTGACCTGAGACTTATGTAGTCTGATGCAAGCATGCACGGACCATTTGCCAGTGTTTGGCTTTTTGAGCATTCTCTGAGCATTTGATAGTAGGAATAGGTGAAAGCTCTTCACAATGAAATAACTCCTGCAAGGTAGTTCTTGCTCCTAGATGTATGCCACAAACTCGAAAGCACCTCCATTTCTCATTTTTCGAAATCCGTACCCTGAAGGCTGTGGCCGACTCTATACAGACTTGGAAATAACCTTCGCTCGCTGTGTTAACATCAGTAAACCTTAGCCGTGGCTTCCTTATATGCCCCCCCGTAATCGATTAATCCTTCGTTCAAATATCTCTTCGGTCTCTCAACCCCATTTTTCGCAGATTACTTGGTCTGCTCCTTCATTTTCTCCACTTCAAACTCCTCTGGGCAAGGACATTCATCAAACAAAAATATCCGACTGAGAGTGTGCATTTGACAGGCCGAACGATGTTTTTATCTCTCGTCCGCGTCCTTGACTATCTAATCTTCGTTTTCATAAACGTGAACGAGTGACATCGCGATCGCGTAGTTTCTGGCTGAACAGACACGGGCCGCCACTGAGCGGAAATAGTCATGTTTGCTCGAGTCTTCAGGATCCTCCCTGTACTTTTACCGAGTCCACGCTCAGAATGTTCTTTCCGTTAATCTAGGAACGATATACATGTTCAGAAGCTCGTTTTCAACACTTTTCATCTTCGAGTCAAGTCCGAAATCATGTCCTTGCCTCAAGCAACCAAGCATTGCTACCTCCCGAAGGTATACCTCGATCTTCTGCCTCAATGTTCCTGTCTTAACCAGTTCTCGTCTTTACCATTACTTCCCAGTTTTTCTCCTTCAGAAACCTCGAAGTTACGGAGTCACCACTCCAATCAGATGAAGTTCCCATCGAAGTACATGCCGTTTCTCTTCAGGTCCGTCCCATCCTTTTGTTATTCCTCTGGACTCTAATGCATCATTTCTTCAGCCCCGCGACATGGTCGTAACAGCCGAGTTACTCTATCCTTCAGTGTGAATCTTTTTCTAAATCGCACTACGAAAGTCTAATTTATCCCTAAATCCAGACTGATCCATGAAAACCTCGTCCCATGCTCAAACATGCCCAGCGATATTATCGCTCTAGGCTCGGAGATAAAATCCTGGAAAAACGGCGACTGAGCCTACGCTAGCCTTGCTTCAGATCATATTTACGGAGACACGAATTTGGCCTTTCAAAATACGTCTATGAGTGGACAGGCTCATGGATGTTTGACTCGGTTTCGATGTTCACCCGTACATGTGCGTGTTTTTGATTGATTTTGATTTGAGTGGTTGCTGTTGAAGTATGAGTTTGGCGGTTGGATAGGCTCTTGCGAGGATCCCAGAGCCTTTCAGTCATGAAGCGGCTTCGACTTTGTCTTATGTTTATTCTTGGAACATTGACAAGAGGCTGACGAGCGCGATTTTGTGTGGCGCAGCTGCGTTGACAGCTTACCACTTCTTGCGAGGACCAACGTCAGTCAAAGCAGGCAGCTACGCCCTCGTCCTAGGAACAGGTGGCGTGTCAATTTACGATTTTCCCTCCCTTTCGTCTTCTTCAACTCCTCGGGTACTCGACAAACTTTTGATATGTAGATTCGGACTTCAATTTACACTAGCCTCAGGTGCACGAGTGGTTATCACGTAATCGCAATCAAGATGGCGTGAAAGGGAAAAGGTCTAGATGTTTTAATTTCAAGATGTTATTTTGACTTCGGTTCTTCATACATGCTGTATGTATAAAAGTCTTTTCAGGAATACATATTGATAAATCAACAGAGTCGGTCCCTCTAAACAATTTTGACCTGAACCTTCGCATCCTTCTCAGCGGGCTCATTGAAAATATTGATCGACCATTTAGGTTTATAATTGAACGGAATATTGAACCTACACCACCACAAATCAGCATCCACTTCTTTCAAACGCACAAAGGGGGTCAAGACGCACCTAGTCCTATGTCCTTCGCCGACCTTCGAAATCTTCTCAAAGTCTTCATCGGTCAACTCAACCTCCTTGAAATTCGAATTGATACGGCCTTCTTGTACACTCTTTGGAATAACGGATAGACCACGTCGAGCACCCCATGCTATGAGGACTTGAGCGGTAGTTGCGTTTAGTCGGTTGGCGATTTCGGTTACGACGAGGTTTTCTGTTAGTTTTGGGATACCGACCACTTAGAGGGAGGAGTTAGAGGGAGGAAGCTTAATTAAAGGGGACGAGGCGTACAGTTGTTACCGAGAGGACTGTAAGCGGTGAGGTGGATGTTGTATTTCTTGCAGAATTCGACGAGTTCAGGTTGAGGAAGGAGAGGATGTGCCTCAACTTGGTTGACGACCTATTATTGTAACTCATCAACAAATTGGGTTTGGAAGCTTTAGATTTGGGAACTTACTGGGACGATACCGGTAGCGTCGATAAGACCTTGGATGTGCTCAATGCTGAAGTTGGATACACCAACTGCCTTAACCTGATATCAAATGGACCAGGTTGAGTGTTTGGCGAGAAGACGGTAGTGTCAGTATTGACGGACCTTGGATTTTGGGAGAGCGATCATGGCTTTCCAGGTGTCGACGAGAGAAGTCTTCTCATCGAGCTCGACTTCACCTTGAATGGAGTTATGAGGAGGGTAGAATCCATTGCCAGGAGGGAAAGCAGCGGGCCAGTGGATGACTTCGTAGGTAATTAATCAGATTACCGTATCCTGCGGGGGAGAACCCGACGTACGGTAGAGATCGACATAATCAACACCAAGCTGAGCCAAAGTCTCATCGAGCTCTTTCTCAACTTGAGCAGGTTGATGCGAGTGATTCCAGAGTTTAGAGGTGATAAAGAGTTCCTCGCGTTTGACGACCGATGGAATAACTTTCTTGAGCGCACGACCAACTTCATCTTGATTCTCGTAGATCATAGCGAGATCGAGGTGTCGGTACCCACGACGAACTGCAATCTCGACCTACCAAAAATCCATAAATCAGCTTCTACCCGAAGGATTAACTGGATATCCTGCTCACAGCGTTCTCGACCTCATTAGGCTTGGACATCCAAGTACCAAGACCAATCCTCGGAAGCTTGGCTCCATTCGAGAGTTCAACAGTCTTACCAAATGACATGTTGGTAGTAAAAAATTGGTTGATCAGTGAAAGCGAGAGAAGGAGGGGAGTGGCTCACGAGACCACTGCCTGCTTCTTTATACCTCGCACACTGTGCCTTCAGCTTTGAAACCTCATTGGAGAGAGCAATGTGGACATGGGGCTCTGATTCGTGAACGGGCCGGTGGGGCGGACCGAGGATAGGGGTGCGGATGGATGGTCCGCGAAAAAAGTTGAGTGCGAGCCGGAGACCGGTTGAGAAGACCCTATGCCACCGAGTGATGAGCTGTGATGAGGTTACTGTCAAGAGAGTGCTGGTAAGGGCTGTTTCATGGTGAAGCTTCGAGCGGCAGTGCGGTCTTTCGGAGATAGGAGAAGTGCTTTTTAACGTGTATGTGCTCGAGGGGATTTTGGCAGGAAAATAAACGTTAGAACGAGCTATGTTATTTCCACAAGTTTTAGCACGTCCAATAGAGAACGTGCAGAGAGTTTTGAACATCAAACGTGCAAAGGCTTTAGATGTTTGGTCGTAAGGGCTCGACCAAACAGGGAACGTGTCTGCATCAATAATTCCATCAATACCTACTACTAGACTGCTGGATTGAAAACATACCGCAATATAATGCGGCCGCCCTATTATCCCCCAACCGCCTCTCCCCCAGCTGGCATGGGCTTCGAACGCAAAAAGCGCAATCTCACTACAATCCCAATCACCTCCGTCGGCTCTTCAAGCGCCTACTACCGTCCACAACAACCCACAAACACTTCCAATCCTGGTCCCGCACGTTCTCCTTCTCCCCCTGCTTCCGCATACTTTCCTCTACTATCAGCAGATGCAAATGATCGACTTCGGCCTACCCCAGACGCGGAATCACATTTTTCTTATAGTACGACGTTGAGGAGACATCAGTCAGATGGTGCTGCCTTGACCTCTCCACATCACTTTGCTGCTGCTGTGGAGACTGAAGCTATGAGTTTGTGGAAGAGAGCGATTTTGGCTGTTACAGGACAGCCGGATAGAGATGCGGGATTGGAGAATGGATTGCCTACGACTGTACCGGTGGCAAGATCGCAGACGCCTGTTGGTGGATTGCAGAAAGAGGAAAAGAAGGATACGATTTCGGCAAAATTTGCATATTATTCTGTCGAGGTATGTTCTTCGTCCTTTTTCACTTTGAAGTGATACCGAGCTTTAATTACCGTTCTAGGACACAGTGGCGTACTATCGAACAAACACAACATCAGGATTACTACACTCTGACATACCCCATCTCCGCGAACAACATGGTTACAACGAATTCTCAGTAGCAACACCCGAACCCCTCATTCTCAAATTCCTCAAGACGATATACGAATCCCCTCTCATCTTATTGCTATGTGGAAGTGCAACTGTGAGCGCGATTATGGGCAATGTGGATGATGCTGTTAGTATAACTGTCGCTGTGCTTATTGTGCTAACTGGTACGTTCGACGTGGCATGGCTCTTGGAGTCACCAGAAGTCGAGTGTTGGTGCTGATCGGTGATTTTTCTGTATTTAGTCGGCTTTGTGCAAGAGCGGAGGTCAGAAAAAAGCCTAGAAGCATTGAACAAACTAGTGCCGCACCACTGTCACGTCGTCCGGTACGCCTGCCCGTCCGCTCTCAAATAGCTTCACAGTTCCTCATTCCGATATTAGCGAAAATGAAACTATCCACGTACTCGCAAACGAATTAGTCCCAGGTGACTTGGTCAAATTCTCCACAGGCGATCGTATCCCGGCAGATATTCGTATCACCGACGCTGTCGATCTTGAAGTTGATGAAAGTTCGTTGACAGGAGAGACAACGTCGAGAAGAAAGACGACAGAGACGTGTGCGTATACTAACGGGGGAACAGACGGTGGGGGGCAACCTGGGCAGCCTGTAGCATTGGCTGAGAGGAATTGCATTGGATATATGGGGACATTAGTTCGTAATGGTATGTGCAGCCTACTACTACCGCTCGCATTCAGAGGATACAGGTTCTCATCGACTGATAATTCTAGGTCGTGGATCTGGAATAGTCATTGCAACAGGCGAAGAGACAGAATTCGGCGTCATTTTTTCCATGATGCAAGAAGTAGGTCGTCCCTGCTCGCTTACGCTTATACACCCCTCAACCACACATTCAGGTCGAAGAACGTCGGACGCCACTCCAATTAAGTATGGACGAACTCGCCAAGAAACTCTCGTTACTTTCTTTTGGAGTAATTGGTGTTATTTGTTTAATTGGAGTTTTACAAGAACGGTCTTGGTTGGATATGTTTACTATCGGTGGTACGTTCCCTACGTTACCCACTTTATCTGAAATAAAGAGACTATCTTGTGGCGTATATAGTGTCGTTGGCGGTCGCGGCTATACCTGAGGGGTTACCGATAGTTACCACCGTAACACTTGCGTTGGGAGTGTTGAGGATGGCCAAGCGTAAAGCTATCGTCAAAAAGCTTCATTCCGTCGAAGCATTAGGCTCGGTGTCAGTCATTTGCTCCGACAAAACAGGTGCCTCTCCTTCCCCTCTCACTTTCGAACCTTTCGCTCACATTTCTCCCTTTTACAGGCACACTCACGAAAAACGAACAAACTGTCACCGAAGCATACGCTGTCGACGAAACGATTCACCTTGATCCAACATCTACGACATCTTACACAGGAACCATCTCCCCCGCAATGAAGAAAGCATTGGAAATTGGTGTTTTGTGTAACAATGCATCGATGGTGAGGAATGAAGATGGCGTTTATGTTGGTCAGAGTACAGATGTTGCGTTGTTGAATGTGTTGGACGTTGTGCATGGAGTGAATGATCGGCGCGCAGTGAGTCTCTCACTCAAGTGGCTGAGGCCTTGACTGATTGGCTTTTGTATCAGACTTTCAAGAGGTTATCCGAAAAACCATTCAACTCTGAACAAAAATACATGGCCGTATCTGGGATCCACACCGACACACTCCCCTCTTCCTCCTCAGATTCCAAACTACCTCTTCCCCCGTCTTCCTCCACTAATAACACCAACTCAACCGCCACGATATCCTCCACTGCTCGAGAAATCTGCTACATCAAAGGTTCAATCGACATCATCCTCGACAAATGCAAATTCTACTACGTCAGTGAGGATTCAACACCAGGATTAGACACACATACCCGAAAAGCTATCTTGAACAAAGCACAGAGTACGGCTGGGAGAGGGTTGAGAGTCGTTGCTATGGCTTACGGTTACGGTTCCGTTGATTCTTCGTCTCCTTCACCATCACGAGGACAGAGTAGAGGTGTGAGTAGAGCTGGATCGAGAGCTGCCTCACCTGCTCCTCCATCTTACTATTCTGGAGTCGGGAATGGAGGAGTTGAGAAGGATAATTTGGTGTTTGTGGGATTTGCAGCGATGTTTGATCCTCCGAGAAAAGGCGTTGCTGACTCGATTGGGTTGTTACAAGCTGGTGGTGTTCATGTTGTTATGATCACTGGAGATGCAGAACATACAGCTGTAGCTATCGCTAAAGATCTCGGTCTACGCGTCGGTCGATCTCTCCCTCCTCCCTCCACCTCCACTTCCGCCTCGACTTCTCAAACAACAATCGAACGCTACAGCGGAGTTCTCACGGGGCCACAACTGGACACCTTAACGAAATCCCAACTCTCAGAACTAGTAGGCGGAATCTCCGTCTTTGCACGTACAACACCCAAACACAAAATGCGAATTGTAGAAGCGTTTCAGAGTAGAGGAGCTGTTGTTGCTATGACTGGTGATGGAGTTAATGATGCGCCTGCTTTGAAGATGG
>KQ961901.1:481821-497804 GCA_001563735.1 Leucoagaricus sp. SymC.cos | reverse complement strand
AGTATGTTGAGAGTGGTTCATACTCGTGTTTGTTGTACACTGGTTTTTGTATGTAACGTATTCAACTGTAATTATGGACTTTCTCGTCTTCTTTCTTGTCAGCTGTTTCATATGCAAATAAATTCATTTCGCCTATCGAGGTATCGACGAGACAGAGTACTACAGTACAACAGAATGAGACCAAGTGTTCCATATATCAAGCAAAAGCAACAAACCGCGAAAACACGCCCAAAGCTCGAAACATACACGCCAACGGAACAAGTACAAATACAGGCAACATACATCCTATATAGAAATCCAAGAAAGCAAGCCATAGTAGAGTGAACAGTACGTCTTGACCCTATCTCGAAATTCAGGGCTTTCGGAGCCGTGTTTAGTCAAAGTGCTGTGGCGTCGGCGGTTCTCTGTCACGCGGCTGAACGTCGTTCCCTTCAGCGTCCAACGGCCAGAACGAGTTATGGAACAAGTTGGCAGGGTCATACTCGTGCTTAATTTTGCAAAGACGCTTCCAGTTGTCTCCAAAGCATGCCTTCACGCGCCCAGGCGGTTCGTGGCGCCCAAGGAACTAATTTAAATGTGTCAGCTCGAACCGAATAGAAAGGGAAGAATAGGGACACCAAGACAGGCACTCCATGATGCAATGCAATGAAAAACGTTAATAAATGATTTGAAATGACGTACACTTGGAAAAGGTCCACCAACATGAACTGGCTCCAGCGTCCCGGCAATCCACTGCAACCCCCGAGAAAGGAGTTGAGTATTGGTGAGTTGGAAGTTGAAGACTGAGAGGGGAAGCTACGAACCTCCTCGGCTGATTCAACGCACCTATCATCATCTATCTCCATCTCCCATTGGTGGAGAGCGGCAATCGTGAACGAAGCTTCGCGTTGTGATTTAGGAATACACGTGTCTTCGTAGTCTGGAATGGCCCCTCCTGCGAGTTCGAATAACCAGGCTAGTAGAGATGGTTCAGGAAGATGAGATCCTTGATGTTGAGGAGAACAACATACTACAGCCGACAGGAGTATCAGCGAACTGCATGACAGTTTCGTTGATGATATCATCTGGAAGCGAAGAGATCAAAGCGGAGCGGATGAACCATTGTCGACCGGCTGAAGCGATTGAGATCAGATATAAGAAAGATACTTTTCGGAGGTACCCAACCTTTCCCTCGGAGCACCTGGGCAACACTGTCCTGCTGATGTAGGAAACTTTTTTCGTCAACTTCGTTCAGGAGACATTTTTCTCCATCCCAGGAAGAGATGGCAGCGAGATACTCCTGCCCTTTCTCGCGAGATCCAATGAAACACATTTGGACTACCATTAACGAATCTTTGCCGGCAGGACCGGCGGTAAGGAGAACATTGGCGTATAGTTCGCGGGGAGCGCCCTTGACACAATCACGGAAGTGTTTGATAAGAGAAGGCGCCGTGGCTTTGTTGAACCGACTACGAGAGCATGGTCAGTGGTGCAGTAGGCCAAACAACGTTAGGCAACACGCACTAGATCAGATTTCCAGCAAACACGACAGGAACAGGATAAGCCTTCGCCTTGTAACGTGTGACGATCCCCAACGTGGTTCCTGCTCCTCTGAGAGCCCACCACAAGTCTAGTCTTGAATCAGCTTCTCGGTTTGCGTCCCGATAGAAGCGAAAATATACCTGAATGATCGTTCTCATTTACAACAATAATTCGGCCGTCTGCGAGAACCATCTCAACTTCAACTAGATTATCCACACTCAGCCCGTGCAGACGACTTAGGAAGCCGAAGCCCCCGAGGAGCATAATGGAAGAACCGACAGGGTGAGCGGAGCTAGAGAACAGCGGACGAGTCGAATAGCTTAGTGCAAGAGTAGAGACGAAGGGAAACTTACAATGGAACATGATAAGGCATAGAGCTGGAACCAGCACCCGAGGGATATTTGGCCTCGATGGGGTTCTTCGCGGTGTACGTATCAATTTCCTTCTGACGCATGCCCGCCCCGAAGGTGACATAGACATGAGAATAGGGCGGTTCAACCTGGGAAAGCATATTCATCTGATTGAGCGAAAGCATCTGAAGAGTCCGTAAGAAGAGGGTTCGAATTGGCAGTACCCCAAATATTGAGCATCGCGTGAGGGTTATAGAAAGATTGGACAGTGCTAGGGGGTAAGACAGAGGAGAAATTGGTGGGTGCATCCAGATAACCAAAGGGATCAGCATTAGACCGAGCTGTAGCAGAAAAAACTTTCGGCTTCGGTGAATCTTGAGAAGCTGCTTCCTGCTCGCCATGAGGTCCAGGGGACGGCGAGGCGGACGTCGCCATTGTTGAGGGGGAAGACATGGCATGAGTGGATGTCGCTGAGCTAGCCGAATCAACAGACATGAATGGGATCTTGTCACCCCCTGAGGACATAGAAGACGATGCCGCGACAGAGGGCGGGGGGTCTGTACGTCGTTTGTTGGTGGGAGGCGGGGCGATGTCGGATGATGAGGACGGGAAACCAGGGCCGCGTAGGAAATCAGCCACAGCTCTAGAGGCGGCGTCGTAATGCCTCAGCTCAGCATCTTCTTCGCGGCGACGTTTTCCGGTATTACTGGCACTATTCACGACCGCTTTCTTGCCTTTGCTGTTGGCGGCGGCGACATCCTTGAGGCTGGTGAAGGACCCATCTTCCTGCGGTGTTTCAATATCAACCTCAACGAGCTTGCTCAGATCGAGGATGATATCTCCGCCGATAGCCCATCCCGCAGTGCCATACCCGCCAGCCTTAACCGAAAGTGAGAGTGAGTGTTTGTTGCAGAACAGAATGATCCTGCAGAAGGGGTAAAATTAGCGCAGTACTAATTTGGGTATCTAAAATTCGATGGTCACGAAGCACGTACTTGCTGACATCCCCAGCGTCCAGGGGACAGACGACAGCCTTGGCTGCGGTGATTACATTGCCGTTGAAGATAGTGGAGTAGTCGACGAAGCTATGCCCCATATGAGCACTATACACGACGGCCGCAGTAATCACAGTGAACACACCTTGCGTCTCCTCTGAGATACACTGGGCCTCTGACAGCAGAGCCCAGTTCCTGGTAGAGCTCGTCTGGGAGAGGTGTGACGACGATATTTGAAGGAAGTGCGAAAACCATCACGATGGTCTCTTGAGGAGGATTGTATGGCCATATATATGCGGGGGTGCACGTAAACCACGTCCGATCTTACTTCCTGAATCAGACCCCAGTCTATTACGCTCCTTGCTATTCCAATTCAAGCATCCAGTCTTCTTATCGGTTCGGTAAACAGTGTCATTCAGCCTGATGAAACGTGAAAAGATATTTTTGTGAGCGCTTCAACTCATTCACCGAGACTTTGTCTTGACCGGCTTTGTCAGGGACTCCGCATGGGCAACAAATCAAGTCAATCGCCGTTCTGACCCTCATTACCAGAATTCTTTCATGAGTGGGTAAGCAAGTTACGGTGGCCTTCCCTGCTTGCGGACTTCGCATCTGGGGACGACTTTCCAAAAATATTACTTCCGATCACATTTAACTGTCAAGGAAGCTCATGCTTCATCTGACATCGTCCCCATTGGGGTGTTTGCTGCTGGATAATTTCTTCCCCGCAACCTTCAATATATCTACGTCCTTGTACATCTACCAGTTGCAAATACGATGTTTTTACCCCCCCAGACCGTTGAGTGATACTAAGCAGTGTAAGCGACTTAAGTCTCAATCTAGTTGGTGTTCCGAGAAACTCTATTCAGTTCTTCGGGAAGTTAGGCATCGAGGACAGGCCCTGGCGCTCGACCTAGATCTGTATTTAATACAATTGGACTGAGCTAGCTAAGTGGATTCGTTGTTTTGCCATAGGTGCCGCCACATGACCGCTGCAGCTTAGGGAATGTCGCACAAGGGTTGCAACCCCAACAACTTTAGTTGTCGAACCAAACTTAAAGCAAATGAACCTCCATGCGCACCTTCTTTAAGGGTGCATTCCAACCATGCGAGAAGCGAGAGCTTCGTGAATGAAGCCCTGACTCACTTCCGTCTGTAAAAGAGTGGAAATCATTCACCGAGGAGCTTTATTCCGAGCGCATGCAAGGCGAAGCGGTAGCCACCAACGTAGCTGAAAGTGGAGCAAGTCTGTCTCTGGGCCAGCACCGTGTCAACGTTTTTACCAGCGAACTGGTCATTAATCTACGGACATCTCCTTGGACATCAGGAGCGACTATTAGTGCACTCTGAGTCAATAGACACTGGGCACGAGAATCTAGTGATATCGCATACAAAGCTCATTTCCGTCCCATGGCATTGCACGATTGGCCCGCACAGGCGTCTGTGTGCGGAGAGACCTCCCTACCCGTTTTGCCCTAGCTCAAAGGTACTAACAAGCAGCAGGAGAATGAAAGAATTCATGACGCCTTGCAGAAGCCTGGCCGAACAAGAGTAAAGTTTCGCGAGTGAATTACCGAGGCACAAAAAATACGTGTCATGAGACAAGAAAAGGCTGTGAGACACGATACGCGACCACTTCAAATTCACTTGTTTTCACGGGGAAGCTGCGTGGAAATTGGAGAGTTATCAAAGCCATCCGTAGATCTCACAGTTTTTTTTTTCACTTGAGCTAGCCTCCAGATGGCGGATCATTGAGGTACCCCGTAAACCCAACATTCCAAAGTATGGGCACCCGTCAGAGAGTGTGATAAGCATTATGGTTCTTGGAACACGAACCCCCAAGACTGAAGCTTAAACCAGGCGACTCGGGCCAGCTCCACGTCGAATAGGGAATCCACGGACCAGCCATGAAAAACCATAGAATGACCTGCTTCTGACCAGTCACAGCCTTCAGAAGACAGCCCGTGGAGTTGTGATGAAGTGATCCATGATCGTATTCAGCTCCACCAAATCACTGCAGGATGCAAGTGACACTTGCATAGTGTAAGTCAACCGGTGTACGTGAGCTTGCTTGCCACTGTGCCAGCTCCGCGACTCCATCCGAACAACCCTCACGGCATCTTCCCTAAGCCGTGAAAGCGTCGAGAACCCAAAACAGTGATCCGTGTCCCGAGTAACCGCTACCACAGAGCTCGGACGAGGATAGGGCTGTGCCCATCAACTCTCTTGTGCTGAAGGTGTCCTACGTGGATGACTGCTACAGTCAGTGACATACAAATCTCAAGTTACAGAAAACCTTTGCAGAGTCTATCACATCATTCTTCTGCGGCTGGATCTTCCCTCCGAAGTTTGCACTCTCCATTCGACATCGCGAAGCACTCAGTGGAAGCTCGTGTTGGGAGGGCCCCAGTTTATCGATCCATTAGATCGAACGGATCCACCAAATTGACCTTGTGACGCCTCGGAAGATAACGTCTGCTTCTAACAGACATGAGCTCTTCATAAATCATAGAGATCATACTCAGGTGGACTTGGTTTATTTTTGAGTACCACCGCCGGAAGAATACCCCAGAATTATAATTCAGGTGGGCGGTAAGCTTAAAAAAACTCCCATGTGAAGAGGAATCGAGGTTCTTGTGGAAAGTGTCATGAAGGCGTAATGATCGGGACAGGCGTATATTTGAAGCTATTCTCGCTAGGCCAGACCGACACTAAGAGATTCACAAGAATGATGAGCTCCTGATATCGCTGATAGGAATTCAACTTACGGATGACATTCCTTTGTGGGCGCAGCGCGGTGACAGTATATTTATGTTTGCACTGGCAATCCTTTTTCGGATCCCCCCGACGTCCGCGAACCTCCTGTACTGCCACTAATCGTCATCTTGGCGACTTGTCCATCGGCATCCTCAATCTCGACCTGAATATTTTGCCCCACCACGTTTTCTCCGCTCTCTTCTTCTGCACCAGCCGCTGCGCCTTGCTCGGGGTACAACTTCATCATTTCCACGAGCCATTTTGCACCTTCATCCCACCCGGCCATCTCAGCTTCCGCGAGCGGTGATCGCCCCGCTGAGTTTTTCATGTCAATAAGATCAACGCCGGGCCCCCCGTTGAACTGTACTAGTTTCTTGATGATGGGAAAATGTGAATTAAGAGCCGCCCAATGTAAAGGTGTCGATCCCGAATTGTTCTGCGCCGACAGCAGAGATGGGGGAACCACAGAAAACAGGTAGTCAAGGACGTCTATGAAGCACCTTGCGAATATGAGTTTTCGTTCTTTTGATCAAGTCGCACCTCTCTACTTACCTTCATGCCCATTGCCAGCCGCCATGTGCAAGATAGTATTGCCATTGTCATCTGTGACTTGCGATACAACATCCCGTCCAAACTGTGTTACGAACTGTTGAACGTCTTCAAGGTCGCCGTATCTACATGAGAGGAGAAGATCGTCCTTATCATCAACTGTAGGTATGGCCATTTTTCTGGTTTGAGGTCAAAGATGAAAGTGGTGATCAGTGAAATTATTTTGGCTGGAGGGAGTAAGTGTTCACATGGCACAAGTCATTGATTTTGATCGGCTGCTGTATGTATCTGGCCAATCAGAACCAGCCACTTCCCGATGTTCTCAGAATCCCCGTGACAGCTTGTGATTAATGACCGAAAGTTCTCATGGGCGTAGGTGATACTGGTACACATGCATTATGCATCACGGAATAATGTACTTAATGAGAAATTGATGCAAATCATGTCTAATGCTACATACTCTTTCAACTGATTTTATTCAAGCGCATTGGCTGGAATACCACTTCTGCGCCCGGGGTCAGACAAATTTTTTACTTGGAACTACTACAGTTCAAGTGTGCATGTGGATTAAAAGGCTTGAAACACAGGGAGGACTCTAACACCGAGCGGACAAGAGCGGACAAAGCCTCACACTCAAGCCCATCATAAAAATAGTACACATCAATCTCCAGCTATGTAGATCTCTAGCTGAAATTCTCACCTGACGGCGTCATGTGGAAAGCCTATAGTATGTTTACTCGGGAATGCACTTTGATAGAAACCTCTCTAGCCCCCCTGATAATCCTCGGTTGCTGTGTCCAAAAGGGATTCCCTTTGCCTTCACACTTGTGGAGTCGAGCGTTGCTCTCCAACTTCCTCCTCCTCAGCCTCCAGCACGATCTCTCCCTTTTTCCCTCGATGTCGCATACATCCCCCGCGTCTTTTTTGATTTGGTCTATCATCTCCTGTCTAGTGAGTGCGTCTATGGTAGAGTTTCATGGCGCTTAAGCTGATACGTGCCATCAGCTTGGAGCGTTCTTGCTCTTCCATCTATGGTCCTTCGACCGCTTCAAGTGCTTGAAGTACGAGTTTATTTTATTGCGAATGTGCAGCGATCAGAGGCTTAATACAACATCGGGACAGGTGGAATAGTGGACCATACTCAGGAGCATTTAAGCGGATTATGACTGTGAGTCTTGATTATTTCGCCGTATTCGTTGCGAAAGGTTGAGATAGATACCATACAAGTACACGTATCTATTGACTATACCGATAATCGCAATTTATGCCATTGGAAACGCGGTCATCAAGTATCGCGAAGGATTCATGGAGATTCCATTCCATGGAAGTGCGTACCCTCAAATAATCACTCCCATCCTAGTTAACAGTTGAACCAGTTCTTCCGAAGCCATATACGTTTTGGGATCCCTCTACTCGACGTTGGATTTTCCCTCTCACCCTCCTCTTCTCCGTCGCTTGGAGTTTTGAAATGTACGTCTATCGCTGCCCTTAATGTAAGCACATGCCTTGAATTGATGTCATGCTGTCCGTGAAGGGTCACCCACTTGGAAGGTGAGCTCAGATCTCATCGGTGGTCCCGGTATGCCGGACACTAAATGTATTGTCCACTTCCATCTGCGCGCCAACCGACTCGACCAGAACTCTGCTTCTGGCTATACCTTGTAAATTCGACGTCGCAGAACCAAGACTGGTTCAAGACACTCTACTTCAAGACATGGGTTGTTGGCTCCCTTGCGGCGGTAATTTACATGCCTTTGATCACCATTTTCACTCGTCAGGATCCACTGAAGGTGAGTGATGTCTGGTATTCTTCCTCCCAAGCCGCGTACTGATCCTCGGTGAATAGAATGAAGCATACACATTTCTGGCAGGGAGCCTAGGCAGTTTTTCGCTGACTTTGTGGTTCTTGCCTGTTCTGTGAGTGTTTCATCCTTTTCAGGAGCCAGTTGCTGAATGTTATATTTCTAAGATATATGTTTCCAGGTTTCCTGAACAATTTGGTCAGACTTCCTTACCTATAGGACTTTCTATGTGGCTGATCTCCGTGTCGCAGAGGACGGAAGGCGTTGACATTAACACGATTGTTAGGCTAACGAAGTTTGAGGAGCTCAACGTAAGTCATTTTCCTGATGAGACAATCTCTTAACTAAAGTAAAATGAATGCAGAGAATTCGCGTTCTCTTCCGCTTCCTGTTCTGTGTCCCCCTCCTTGTCCTCGGTATCGACGGGTCTCGCCCTCACGATCATCACGTTAACGAGAGTATGTTCTGGACAGGTGAGATCTACCAGGCTGATGTGAAGAATCAATCCTGATCATGGCTTCTATCAATCACGACCATAGACTTATGTGCGGTTCTGGCAGCATTTGGAGTCGCTGTGTCATCTGGCATAACGCTTGTCGTACGTTACGTTGATTAATTAAAGTGACGTACCATCTTGCTCATAGATGAAATCAGATCTTTTTCCCTCGTTCCATCGAGGGCGAGATCGCAGCCAAGGATGCTGAGAAAGAACGCAAGCGTTCTCGTACTGGCCGTTCAACAATAGGCTTCCCTCAGAGCTATGTGGAATCTCAAGGCCCGAGTCGCATGAATACCTACATGTCCGAAACTCAATCCTTCGGCCAAACCAACTCAGCATTCGGCCACAATGATCGTGGTGGAAATGGCCAAAGCACTTACCACCTAACATCATCACTGCCCAAGAACTCAAGACAAGGCAGTTATGATAATCCTTTCACTGATGACGGGTCGCACGACCTCAAGCTGGTGGACGCACCTTGGAAGGACGAGGAAAGAGATGTTGCAGCACCGCTGCCTCCCATTCGGCCTAACAGGCGTCGCGGTACTGATGTCGAGCTTGGTGGATTTGAGACCCTAACCGAAACAAATCTGTCCATTCACAATTTGCGGATGTCAAGCGTGAATCCTCTAGTACATGGCTTCACATCACCAATAAGTAAGTACCTGCTACTCGATCTATGATATATGTATCACTGATTCTGGCGAACGGCGAAAAGACCTTGGTTACGCTGGGGAGCACGAAGCCCGCATCACTCCGAAATATACGTTCAAGAAGTGATGGACTTCATATGCAATTTTTGTTCATCAAAATTCCATTCTTTATGCCGCGCTGGGCACTCTGGGGAAATCATTGTTTTAAATATTATTATATAATCGCATCACGTTCGTTTATTGCCAGCATTACTGTATGTGCGACATTCCTCGCAGTTTCTATTTGGACACCGGGAACAATCAAACACTTCAAAACCTTCAGAAATTTCTCTCCGGCCCTGAGGCCTGAGTCGGCTGAGATGACCACGTGATATCAAGGTTGGTTAGTGCTCTACTTTGTTCCGGCGCACACCGAGTTACGCGCTTCTCGACGGTATAAATTCGATACGACACTAGAAGGAATTGCTATATTCATCAGGTTTACCTGGATCACAAGGTTCATGCGCTCATGATCCACTTGCAGGCTTTCACATACACTGAGACTTGTCCTCAACTTGAACCGGGCCTGGGCCTCGAGATTGATATGTCCTGGCCCAAACAAATCGCCAATAACGCTCATAACGATTTGAGTCACCATCACGATCGTTCCTACTACGCTGGTGCACAGTTCTCGCTGTATGCTCCCCGAAAACGCACTGCGGACGTGGCTACTTTCCGGACCGTCAAGCTTCTGGAAATCTAGTTACGTCCCGAGTGACTTGGCCACCTGTTCACATTGTTTGGTTCTACGACTTCTTTGACACTGTAGCATACAGTCTGCGGAGAAACTAGCATGCTATAAGAACGACAGGCCAGTCTTTGACGACATCGGACTGGAGGGTGTGACACACACGACCCAGGTTCAAATTTGTACACCACTAAAGTGCCACACGGTCGTCAATAACCGATATCCTTGAAACGTCGTTGTCGATGCGAACACACCTGACTTTGCACGTTTTGTTCGGTGTCTTCTGGACATCACTCGCTCCCACAATTGGAGTCAACGCCGCCACAGTCTCATCCACCCCAGCTCAAACGTTCACAGGCATAGGTGGCTCTGGAGCATGGTGGCCGAATGATCTCTGGCATTTCCCTGAAGCAACCAGGCAAAATCTATCCTCTTTATTGTTCTCCTCGAGCGGATTGGGATTATCGAGCTATCGTTACAACGTTGGAGCTGGAGGGGTCAACGTTTCTAACCCGACGAGAGCACCGGAGACCTTTTATGTCAGTCCTGGTGTCTATAACTTCAGTGCGGATCCACAAGGTGTATACTTTTTGAATGAAGCAGCAAAGCGGGGGGTCCCCTCCTTGACCGCATTCGCGAATAGTGCACCCGCTCGGTTGACCTCTGGCGGAGCGAGCTGCAACGGACAGTTTGTGACTGGTGAGTGCATCTAAACTGAGCAAAGCCAGGGTCTGATATCCTCGTGCTGTAGGAAACGGAAATGCCTATGGAACATTTTTAGCTGATGTTATCTCCCACTTCCGCTCACAAGGAATCAACATTAACCTGGTCTCACCAATGAATGAGCCTGACAGTAGCTTTGGTCCATCACCATGCGGTCAGGAGGGAATGCAGGTCCTCCCCAGCCAGTGAGCGAGTTTGTTTACCCTGGCAAGTTTGTCAACATCTGAATCAATCCTTCAGGCGTGCAGAAGTCGTCAACGGTCTGTGGAATGCACTCAACTCGCGTGGCCTGGCTTCCTCGGTCGGTATCCTTGCCGATGAATCTTCTTCGCTCGGAAATGCACAAAATGAATACTCTTCTTGGCTCCCTCAAGTTATTGATAAAGTTGCAGCATTGGTTCACCACACATATGACTTCCCGAGCGACGCCAGCTACACCAGTTATATTTCCAACACTAATCAGAGATTCCCCGGGAAACTGACCTGGATGTCTGTAAGTATCAGTCGTCATGGAGCTTGTAGGGGTTGTTGAAATAAATGAAATTGCTAGGAAATATGCTGTTCTCTAGGAAATGCTGATGGTTCGGGGAAGGGTTGGTCTGAAGGGTACGACCCAACGTAAGCTTTCCCTTTACGAAGTCTAAGGATATCTGAGGCTCGTTTACTAGGATAAAGAATGCTTTGATGTTCTCCAGTCTCGTCTTCCAAAGCCTCGTCGTGGCGGCCGAACCTCATTATGATGTATGTCTTGTTAGATAACTTCTTCGTCAATTGAGACCCTGAAGGTTTTCAGTTCTGGACTTTGGTTTCCAATGGTGAACGTTGATATACCGTTGGTTGCGCCTCGGCTAAATGAAGGAACGATATCAGGATTGGGATGTTCCCCTCAAAACAACCCTTCTTGCGCCACCACCGCCAACTCAGTTGGATGGAATGTACGCTTCCATCGATACTGATAAATTCCGTCTGTTCAACGCTGCTAAAAAGGATGGCTTGATATACTATGATAGCAATTATGCGAGAAATGGAAATTTCCAGTTGTGTGAGTTTGTTCCGTCGTTGCTGTCTTCCAGCGCTCTCATCCTGGACTTTGCGACAGATATCAAGAAGCAATTCTGGACCTACAAGCATTTTGGTAATTTTGTGAAGCGTGAGCATCTCGATTGACTACAACGCAGTATAAAATGTTTCTGAACTTCTTCCTTAGCTGGCTCACAAAGACGTGCTATCACGGGCTCCGACTCAAACAACTTCATGATGGCGGTGACCGATGCTTCCAATTTCTACGTCGTCGCTATGAACCCAACCACGGCCGACTCTACCTTGACACTGACGTTCCCCGAGAACGTTTGTGCAACCGAGGCTCATCGTACCTCAGCATCGGAAGATTTCGTGACCATCAGTGCTGCATCCCGCAGTGGTAATAACTGGGCACTCCCGCTTAAAGCAACTAGTTTGAATACATACATCTTTGCTAGAAGGTCCTGTTGATACTTATTGGAGGCTGACCCATTTTACGCCCTTGGTTTATGGTGTACTGCAGTACAGTCCTTGAGTGTTTCTTTGATATCAACCTTGAATCGGGCAGGAAAGATTAAGTCTTTGATTTTCGTAACTTGAGTAGGACTGTCCATGAGAACGGTCCACTACACTTAGTGTCCGAGGTCTGGTTTAACTCGTGGGCGTAAGAAACAGAAGGGACAATCGAACCAATTACTAGTTGATTGATATAAATGGGTGTGGGAATTCACGGTTACGGAAACTTGTTACTGTCTGCCATGTTCTCGACTGCTACTTTATTATCGTCTTACGACAACCTCATTCCAGGATAGCCTTCAAAGACAGATGTGGTACTTGCACCTGATGCCTACTTCCGTAAATACACTGACTCATCCTCACAGCAAACACATCCTGAACGCTCAAGTTTCCATTCGTGCACCTTGTTGCAAGCAGTGGTACGACTGCGCCGAATGTCATGCTGAATCTCAAAAACACCCTCTGGCGAAAACGACGGAGATGATTTTCATTTGCAAGAAATGTAAAAAAGCATTTAGAAAGGATATGTCGGTGTATGAAGAGAGTGACGAGTACTGCCCGCATTGCGACAATCATTACGTGCGTTTTCTTCCGTTGCTCAGCACTCTAACAGGGCAAGTGCTTGATTGGTGGTCCATGATAGGTGATCGAAGCCAAGACTCCTCAAGCTATGTTAGGAGTCGAAGGAGAGGACGCGCGAGTTGATAATAGGTGCGAAAGGAAGCAACTCAATCGTATGCGAGAGACCCTGATTATATCCTCCCCTAGGATGCTCAAAGATGATCGTATGAAGCAAGCCAAGAGCAGGACTATGTTCGCTATAGAGTCAGATGATTTGACAGAAAGCTTGGGATAGTGGTTGATATACCCTAATCATTAATGGCCTCTCCTTCTCCCTAGCACCCTTGCTTTCCAGGCCTTTGCCGAATCAACTATTGACCGGACCCGACAGCCCACGGATTTATGCTCCAGTCATTGTCACCAGGCGTGTCTGCGAATATTTTGCTGATCACACCACAGGCTGCTCGAAGAAACGATGATGAGGTTAAAGATTTAATTCTCGACTCTGAATTGCCACAACCAAAGTGTGCACAGTGGAACGAGTTCCCGCCTCAAAAGTAGAATTCGTCCCTGCTCGTTCAACCTGACTGTCAAACTAGATCTAAGTTTATGGGTCCTTCTTAGCTCAGTTGGTAGAGCGCGTCACTAGTAATGACGAGGTCAGTCGTTCGAGTCGGCTAGAAGGAATTCTTTTTCTGTATCCTTCTCAGTCTTGGATTTCAATGCTCCTTCCATAACTCGTCTCTCGAGTTACGGGGCCTTGAGAATAAAAGCACACGTAGATATCTGAGTCCCGCACTCAAGCATTTTTCCATCTCGGTCCGGTAATATGAGCCGACGGCGTGGCCTTCGCTCATAAGTTTGGACAGTGGCAACGACATGAGACAGTAAGGTTGACCAGAAGTTGATACTCTTCATATGAAAACTTCAGCATTCAAATTCAACCCACGCGAATGCTGGTAGATCAAACATAGCTCGGAGCCGGGTCCTGTTTTTTTTTCTCGATTGAAAAATACCTGATGCTCGAGCGTCCATCAATGTCTGCGATCGAGCCTGACGTCCATTTCGCCACGCATCAAACAATATAACTAATCTTCGAAAGCATTACATACCCCAGGCATGCGTTCCTGAAGTCATTGGTTCATGGGTTTCGTCATATGTCGTCTGGATGGATAGAACGGGATCATCATGGGGTAAGAAAGCCCATATGGCTTGAAACATGAGCCCTCATTGTCGATCTTCAAAAGCGAGATTAAGGACTTAAGACCTGGGAATCGATCCGGATAATTTCGAATACCGTCCCACTTTGAGTCCATCCCCCCAGTTCCTTCGTTGACTTTTACTGTTCCTATCAGCGTCCACTTGCGCAAACTTTGCTCGTCTGGAATGGGACAGCACGAAATGGATCATGCAAGGTTAGCCCAGACCATGGGCACGAGGTCAGACCTTTCAAAAAAAGAGGAGGATTGCTACATCGAGTCTGAAAAAGAGACATCAACGAGTATTGAGGGCGCGGAGGAGGAAGAGGCCAAGGTGAATGCGACCCCAACCTGGGAAGAGGTACCAGGTACAAATGCTATCACATATCCGGAGGGTGGGCTCAGAGCTTGGGGTGTCGTCTTGGGCGGGTAAGAGCCGAGCTTTGTCTACCAATTACTCAGATCATGATTGCCTTTGAATTGCGAAGGTTCCTGACACAATTTTGTGTTTTCGGGTATGTGCAACGATTGATCAGCAACTTTATGGACAGACTGACCCTTGGCTGGTTCAGATACATAAATGCCTTCGGAGTTTATCAAGGTCAGTAATCGCAGAAACGAACAAAGAACTCAACTGAAAGCAGCCACAGATTACTACACGAGAGTTTACATGACGAAATATTCTGCCTCTGCGTCTGACCCTTGGCTGGTTCAGATACATAAATGCCTTCGGAGTTTATCAAGGCCAGCAACCGCAGAAAGGAACAAAGAAACTCAACTGAAAGCAGCCACAGATTACTACACGAGAGTTTACATGACCGAATATTCTGCCTCTGCAATCTCGTGCGTGGACCGATATTCCTGTCCTCCGTTTATGACTGTTAAACGTTAATCGAGGATCAAGGTGGATTGGGAGTGTTGACGCATTTTTGACCGTTTCAACTGGCCTCGTGGCAGGAAGGTTCTATGATAAGGGTTACTGGTAAATATCTCCTCGGGCAATTAGTCGTCCGCTTTACTGAAGGCAAAGCCTAGGATGGTTTTGCTATACGGCGGTGCATTTCTGATACTGCTGTCCCTGTTCATGCTTTCATTTGTCAAACCAAATCAATTCTTTGGGGTGAGCAGGAGCTACCTTGGAGGTAAACGAATTGACATTCTGGTGTAGGCATTTCTCTGCCAGGGACTGGGCGTCGGGCTTGGGGGTGGCATGATATATGTCCCCTCTTTTGCACTGATCTCCCATTATTTCAATAAAAGGATGGCAGCAGCGATGCCGATAACTACAGCAGGAGTATCATTAGGTGCTGTTGTCACACCTCTCATGGTCAATCAACTACTTGCGAGGCCGTCTTTAAGTTTCGCGGTAGTAACCCGATTGCATGCTGCACTTACAACACTCGTTCTTCTCATCGCTTGCATCTTGATGAAACCGCGGTTGCCAGCCTCGAAGCAACACGCAAAGCTGGCAGATTGCATCAAAAGGTTCTCGAGGGATTGGGCGTACATTTTCATGTCATTTGGGTGAGTGACAATAAACCCTCGGCACATGTTTGTTTTTCGCTTACTTATGTAGATTCCTTCTGTTTGGGATGGGTTTCTTTTTCCCGTTGTTCTACCTCCAGCTGGCTGCGACGACGCATGGGTTGGATGAGACGTTTGCATTCTACTCGGTAGGTTTCATATCAAACGAAATGATGAGGTCTAGACTGATCTGGTACAGTTGGTAATTGCGAATGGGTGTGGATTTGTAGCTCGGATGCTATGTGGACCATTGGCTCGGAAAGTGGACGTCAATAGCTTGGCCATCATTTCAGCGGTGGTTTGTGGTTTCGTTACCTTTGCCTACACAAAAATCGGCTCTGTGGCAGCTATCGTGACCGTGGGCGTGCTTTATGGCGCTTTCTGTGGTATTTGTGAGTGGACAGGCAAAATATCTGCTAAAATATGACACACATGCCAACGTGTAGACGTTGGAACTATGGCACCGATAGCAACCTTGCTGACGGATAATCCTGCCGAGCTGGGGTAAGCACACTTGACTCCCGAAGCAGAATGACGAAGACGCCTGACAATCAGCTTAAATTTTGAAGACTTCGAATGGGAATAGC
>KQ961901.1:452114-481770 GCA_001563735.1 Leucoagaricus sp. SymC.cos | reverse complement strand
CTTCCGATAGGCATAGGGGAGGTGGCCGGTAGGTCTTGGCACGAATAGGTTGAAGCCTCTATAGGCTGAAATAATGTAGGTCCACCGATCATGGGAGCGCTTCTCGGAACGAAGGAATATCATTGGTGGCGTCCGGCATTGACAGATGGGGTACGTTGCACCAAGCTCGTAAGTTAGAAGAGGTTATAGGGCCTAATGAGCTGCTAGTTGATTATACTAGGCGCTGGAGTGTGTTTCACTGCCGTGAAGCTGATTGTCCGAAGGCGGGCAAAGCTTGAAGCCTCTACCGAGACAGCATGAAAACTATTTAACAGAGTTCGCAAAGAGGATCGTTTGAACTTCTTCGCCTCAGTTTATGGTTGAACGATAGATTTGAACACACTGGTAGAGAGATTAGAAGGACGTAACCATGTGAATTGATCCCGGGTAATGGTGCCGTGCTGCTTGCCACACACGATATGTAAGCCGAGAGATAGGGTCATCGATGGGGGAAAAACTAGGCTTATTAGATGAGCGGGATAATATTAGATGAGCGGAATAATGGGAGTTGAGACGGAAGTGAAGCGCAAACACTGGTCACTGGTTAAAGAATCAAAGGGGCAGTCACCTAGATCACAGATCCGTGACAAGGATCATGTGACCACAACTTGTCACGCGTTCATTGAAGCGCCGCGACCTCGGGCTCAGCGCTCATTAGTCCTCTCTTTCGCCTCCCGGATCCAGCTCAGTGTTCCATGACCCTCGTAGAAGCTCCGCACTATATTCTAGAAAGAATTGGCGGCCGCCAATGGACGACTGCTCAAGAGAAATCAATTGCTATCGATTACCCTTTCGACATACATGAGGAAGCCAGTGACCAGTTCGTGACCCGCACATACTTACAATTCTTGTGGTTACCACAGGTAAATCATCCTATCTACCTCAATGCAAGCAAATCTGACGTGCTGACCAAGTCCATTGTACCTCTCCAATTTCTTGTACCATCCTTGCGCTGTGTGGTAGATTTACCCTCCTCAAGCCAATCACCACATTGTCTACATTCCCTCCTGGACCCTTTGCTTCAAACAGCCCGTGCAATCACGAACAAGTACCAAGTTGAACTGGTCAAGATACTTCAGGATGGTGGTGGAGCTGGAGAAATGGAGGAGACCATGATGTGGTATGCCTTACACCATGAGAAGACAAGTGATCAGGGACTTTCATCCAAAGACCCTGAAATGGAGCGCCAGGAACCTTGGATGAATCTTGACTGGAGACAGGAATGGCTAGAACGTCTCGAGAAACGGGAGTGAGTAGAGCCCTCTGAGCATTATGAGATACACACTAATTTGCTCAAGAGTGCAAATCCAAATCTTACTGTATATGTTAAAACTCTCCCTTCCTGGTCCAGCACCCTTGGTTCCTAAGCCAAAGAAAAGGAAACGCCGTAACGAGGCTCAAGCGCCTTCAGCTACACCTGAGGAGCGTCTGGAGAGTCTCATGGACAAACTCTCTGTGCTGCAGCTCAGCAGCCATTTAGCGACAAACGGACCACAAATCAACCATAATGAAAAGGACTGGGCACAGTCGTTTTGTGAAGACATCGTGGAGACTACGTAAGCGAATGGAATCTGCGAGACGCTTAGCCGAATCTCAATCGCGTACAGGTTTAAGCCACTCCTACCAGACTTGTGCTTGCTCTTGCGATCGAAGGTCTTCCCAGACTCACCTTTCTCCGATACTGACACCGTCACCGCCTCGGGATCGCCCTCACCTGAGCCGGATGAACCACATGTAGACCTACAGGAATCTGTACCAGCACCAGTCATCGCTCCGATGCAATCATCTAAGAATAGCTCACGTTCACTCTCCCGTGCACGTTCACGGTCTCTTTCTGTTTCTCTTGCCCAGGAGAGAGAGGAACGTGAACGATCGGTCAGCATTGGTCCAGGGAAGAAGCGCGTACTGAACCGGGAGGTTAGCATGTCGAGAGCATTCAAGCCGAAGCCGAAACCGGCGCCCAAAGCTTCGGAGAACGATATCAACTCTCACGTTCACGACAATGGCAAATCTCAGCCTGAAAAGGCCGAGGTAATTCTTGTTGAGGACACACCTCAAAAACCTCGCACCACAAGCCGAAGGGCCCCCTCTCAATCTCAGTTCAACTCGACATCTTCCTCGAACCACGTCTTGGGCGTGCGCCAGAGCACGCAAGACCTTTTTGGCAGTTACAGTACTGAGACTGATGACGACGATGCCTGGATGTTGGATAGCTCTCCTGATGTTCTTCTATTGCAACCTGGGCGTAAAATCAGCGGTGATTTCGATGATGAATACGAAGCTGTTACATTTCACACTCCGAGCAAGAAGCCGTGTCAACGCGAGTGAGGCATCAGGTGCTATAGTCCGGTGAAGTCGAGCATCAGCTTCCGTACGTCTGCAACTAATGCCGATATATTCTTCTGAAACTCAGTGGCGAACCTTGCGTAGTGCCCATTGTATTTAGTCAACTTCATGGACTTAGGCTCGACTTGTCCTCCCATGTATTCACTTAACGTCAACACTACTGCATTGTCACTATATCTGTGTCACTTTATGAATTCTCCTACGGTACTATACATATCAGCAGTTCTAGCTTTCATAGTTGCGTTGTCCGCAGAAAAGGGCTATAGATACCATCCGAGGCGACAAGGTTTGCCTTAGCCTCCCGGGCCCAAAAGCTACCCTTTCATTGGGAATTTACTTCATTTTCCCTTGAGGCAGCCATGGTTGGCTTTTGATAAATGGAAGAGTACGGTTGCTTCACTTCGAATGTTTCAAGCATCCCTCACCTCTCAAGCTCACAACTTCAGGTGATATGATTTACACGGAAGTCCTTGGCCAACCTGTCCTGGTTTTAAGCTCTGTCGAGCGTGTGAGAGAGCTGCTGGAGACACGATCTAGGATATATTCCGACTGCCCTCTTTCGGTGATGGCGAAGGACATGTGAGTTATTAATTTCTCAGCAACATCCCAGAGCTAAAGGAAATTTGGTCGCAAGGCCTGAATTTCAACCTTGCATTTCTTCAATATGGACCAGACTGGAATCGCCGATGTCACTCCCTTGACAAGTTCTTTCGCGTGAATGATATGCCTAACTATAATAGTAGGATCCAAGACCAAGTACAAATCCTTGTGAAGCGGTTGTTGGAGACGCCTGCCGATTTCGCGAGCCACATTCGGCAGTAAGTTGCCCCTGTGCATGTCCCATTTTTGATATGCTGACGTTTCTGGGTTTTGCCCGGATATAGCGTGAGCGACTAGGGATTGAGCTGCAGCCGCTTGCGCTTGTTGGGCAGCGACCTGCTGAGACTTGGGCACATAAGCACAACGATCCTTGCCATAGTTGACACGCTTGCCAGCCCAACCTGGCTCCTGTGGTAATGTGTTGACGGCCTATAGAAGACATTTAGCCTGTTTGAGCTATTAATTAATGAAGGGCGCCAAACTTACCTTGGTGGAAACAGAAATGCTCAGGAAATGAACGAAGCCGATGTTCTTGTCGCGCACAATCTTAACCTGATCAATGAGACCAAATCGACCCAACTCGTCCCTGAGCTGTTCCTCGGTCGTCCCCTCTTCCAGGTTCGTAGAAACTAAGTCAGAATATTCAACAGTCTAACCCGAGTGTTTTATGCTCAGCAAGGGTTTGTGGCTGGCTGGGAAAATCAACCTTTGAGGTTGGTTGTCCACAACTGTAGACTAGGGGGATGACGGACGTGACGTTAGGGACCCACAGCAGCATGATTCGGGATGTGACGTAACGGTTGATGGCGGGACAATGACCAAAAGGGACAACCACGGGTGTTAGAGGGCGAAACGGTCGACGGTGAGCAAAGGATGTTGATGACGTGGAATGGGTGGGAAAAGGTTGGATAATAGCCGACAGCCTTCTCGAGAAAAGCACAAAGTCCACGAGAAAGGTTGTCCAATTACATCCTAAGGGGAAAACAGTTCCAGAGGGTCTAACTAGGTGGTAACTACCCGTTTCGTAGGTCTAACTAGACTAGATACTCGGACAGATTAGGTGCGCGTAGATGGGTTCATACTGTTCCCTGTTCTGTTTCGAAATCGTTCAGCATTCTCAACGAATGACAGAGTGGAAAAGACTCACGCTTATAGTTCTCTTGACACTTGGCCTCTCACACAAAGCCTTCGCATACTTCACCCATGCCTCTCCTGCACCAGCTCGATTGTACCCCCGATTTTCTGTAGCGGCCCAATCCCGTGTAACCCAGGGTGCGACAACAGCATCCACGATGCTGAAAATTTCGCCAAAGAAGTAAGGTCCCTTAACTTGCTGTGCCAACTTCCTTTGGGCTTCGTAAAGCGCCTCTCTCGCTCCGTCCTGCTTCTCTTTAGTTTGAGCTTGGGTGAGACGCTGGTAATTAGGAAGATAATTCTTGGAGAAGTGATCGATCCAAATTCGAGCCAAAGCCCGTTCATAGGGATCCGAAGGAAGCAGACTATTGGATTGCGACGGATACGCATCCTCCAAGAATTCAAGCAGGACTAGTGATTCATAGAGAGCCCTACCCCGATACTCAACGGCAGGGACGAGTCCCTTTGGATTGATATCTAATATCGGGCGGCAGCCGATGAGTAACAAACTCAGCTTTATTCATGTGGGTGTACGTACCAAGAAAGTGTTTCTCCTTTGTATACGGATTGACCTCCTTATATTGGTAGGGAATGCCTCTTTCTTCCAAGGCGATCCACACACGCTGGACGAAGGGGCAGAACTGAATGACCACCAGCAATGATAATCATATTTGATCAGTGCGATAGTTGATTTTAGGGAGCCCAATCAACCCTGCTCACCCAGCCGGCCCAGAAGACAAGTTCCTGAGGGTCTTGATGCTTAGCCACTGTTTCAGCAGCAGCACCCGTCGCGTGAGGGTAAATCTGAGCATCCGTAACTGACATGATGTTATTCGCAAGAGGATGCGATGTTTGCTCCACTGGTATTTATGTCCACAAGCTGACTATAGCTCATCATTTACTCACTTGAAAACGAAACAATTGCGTCAGAGCTGTCACTGTCCGTTGGCTTGATAATATTGACGGGTTATGGTGCCGTGCTGCTTGTTATACACGATGTGTAAGCTGCGGGATAGGGTCATCGATGGCAGAAAAACTAGGCTCATTAGATGAGCGGGATAATGAGAGTTGAGACGGAAGTGAAGCACAAACACTGGTCACTGGTCAAAGAATCAGCATCACGAAAAAGTTAGGCACCAGATAAGTATTATACGGTCAGATCCGGGACTATCTTGCATAGTCCTAGCCAGATCTGGCAATATGATCACTCGTCTGGCGCTTAATGTTTTCGTGATGCAAAGGGGCAGTCACTTAGATCACGGATCTGTGACACAGATCATGTGACCACGACCTGTCACGCGTTCATCGAAGCAGACCCTCGGGCTCAGCGTTCATTAGGCCTCTCCTTCGCTTCCCGGATCTATCTCAGTGTTCCATGACCCTCGTAGAACCACATCTTTGGCGTACGCCAGAGCACGCAAGACCTTTTTGGGTTACAATACTGAGACTGATGACGACGACGCCTGGATGTTGGATAGCTGTCCTTCTATTGCAACCTGGACGTAAAATCAACGGTGAATTCGATGATGAATACGAAGCTGTTACATTTCACACTCCGAGCAAGAAGCCGTGTCGACGCGAGTGAGGCATCAGGTGCTATAGTCCGATGAAGTCGAGCATCAGCTTCCGTGCGTCTGCAACTAATGCCGATATATTCTTCTGAAACTCAGTGGCGAACCTTGCGTAGTGCCCATTGTATTTAATCAACTTCGTGGACCTAGGCTCGGCTTGTCCTCCCATGTATTCACTTAACGTCAACACTACTGCAATGTCACTATATCTGTCTCACTTCATGAATTCTCCCATGGGACTATACACATCGGCAGTTCTAGCTTTCATAGTTGCAGTGTGGGTACAAAAGGGTTATAAATACCGTCCGAGGCGACAATGTTTGCTTCAGCCTCCCGGGCCCAAAAGCTACCCTTTCATTGGGAATTTACTTCATTTGCCCTTGAGGCAGCCATGGTTGGCTTTTGATAAATGGAAGAGTACGGTTGCTTCACTTCGAATGTTTCAAGCATCCCTCACCTCTCAAGCTCACAACTTCAGGTGATATGATTTACACGGAAGTCCTTGGCCAACCTGTCCTGGTTTTAAGCTCTGTCGAGCGTGTGAGAGAGCTGCTGGAGACACGATCTAGGATATATTCCGACTGCCCTCTTTCGGTGATGGCGAAGGACATGTGAGTTATTAATTTCTCAGCAACATCCCAGAGCTAAAGGAAATTTGGTCGCAAGGCCTGAATTTCAACCTTGCATTTCTTCAATATGGACCAGACTGGAATCGCCAATGTCGCTCCTTTGACAAGTTCTTTCGCGTGAATGATCTGCCTAACTATGATAGTGGGATCCAAGACCAAGTACAAATCCTTGTGAAGCGGTTGTTGGAGATGCCTGCCAATTTCGCGAGTCGCATTCGGCAGTAAGTTGCCCCTGCGCATGTCCCATTTTTTATATGCTGACGTTTCTGGGTTTTGCACGGATATACTAGTAGCGCCCTGGATGCTGTTACAATGAAATTTTTCTATGGCATATCCATCGAACAAACAAATGACCCGTATGTTCGTATGGCCGAAGAATCGCTCACAGGCACTGTGGAGACGACAATCCCTGGTCGATTCCTGGTCGAGTTTATTCCCTTGATGAGATACTTACCAAGTTGGTCTCCTGGTGTTGGTTGGAAGAGATATGGACAACATCTTCGCCACGTCAACCAAGCTCTTACTGAGCTCCCGTTCGAGCATGTCAAAGAGGAAATGACAGGTTTCGAATTTACTGTTTTTTTTCAAACGATATTTTTCACAATCAAACAGCTCGTAGAAGGACGGAAATGTTTCACCAAGCATTGCAGCGACTCTGATCCCAGGGCTACCTGACCTGGATACCCCGAGTTGGCAAGTTGAAGAGGAGCTCGCGAGAGATATCTCAACCGTAGCTTATTCTGGTAAGCCTTTCTTTCCGCGTTTGCTTCATCGAAATCGAGTAGTCACATAGTTGGGATCGACCCAGTGAGCGGCACAAACTTGAAACCTCTCCATCTCAACCAACTAAACGAGCTGATAGACAGCGTCGGCTATACTAACGTTTATATATGCAACGTGTAGCTTCCCTGCTGTGCAGAAAGGGGCACAAGACGAAATTGATCGAGTTATAGGAGGACGATCCATCGAGTAGCATGGTAGGGAATCACTGCCTTGCGTCAACGCAGTCATCAAGGAGTGTATGTGATAGCGACTTTGAGTGAGAACTTTTCCCCACGAAAATTGAATCCCAGGACTAACCCTATATCGAGTCATCCGCAGCAGCTTAAAAGATGATGTGTAAGGTGATTACTTTATCCCGAAAGGAACAGTTGTCGTATCGAATATGTGGTATGCGAGTTGTTTGTCGTCGTCTCATCGGTCGCCCGGAAGGGAGATGAAAGGCATAAGAGGGCACACATCTGAGAAGCGGCGTTGTATCAAGAAAATGATAGTTGCTTTGAGCGCTTGTTGCAGCGGAAGTGAAAGAGTTTCCATGGGTACTTGGTGGTTTTAACAGGGCGTTGGAGCATCGAATCAATGTGCCACATTGAGAGTTTCACAGCATCGTCAAACAAAGTACATTCCATTCTCGTTATATGTACTCGATGATGGGTTTCTACTGAGGGCGGCCAACATTCTGTCTTTTTGAGCGGTGTTAGAAGCAATAAATGAAGCCTCAAGTATGGTAGCTTACTCAAATTGACCAATGACGTTCCCAGCAGGTGTGTAGCGACAGACAGTATAGGTCCAGTCTCCCAAGCCAAATGGACTTCCAGTGTTGCAGACGTGGGTGCCACAGCCGAGAGTGGTTGTACTCTTCCAAACAACCTTTCGGGAGAAGTAAAATCAGTACAATGATTTCATACGGTAATGCTTGAGTGACAATTACCTGCGTGAAATGGCCCGTCGCTTCGCTGAAACCAGGGTTGTTGTCTGCACGTTTGGATCAATGGGAGCAACGAGGGAAGGTGTAATTTAGTGGTGACATACAATCGTATCGTGCTAGACAAGAAATCATGGTTTAGAAGAGTTCATTCTTCCAAGTTTCAAACTCACAAGCTTCATCCATCCATAAACCAACGGCGCCTTGGATTATACCACCGGAGCCACCCGACGCGAACTGTAGAAACAGCAGCATAAGAACTGGCACATAAGCGAAGGTACGAGCAACTTACAAGATTTTCACCATAATTTCCTCCACTAAAGCTGGTCGTTATGATGGTCCAAACGAAATGATGAAACACAATAAAACTGACCTGTGGCCCCAGTTGCACTGACCTGCATAAGAGGCCGCGCCGGAGGCAAGGCTGTTATCATAGCTCAAGGCACTGGCACCGTAGTGTACTCTATTGGAGTTGTGGAGGCTCAAGACATCGTCAGAGAACTGGTCTGCGAAGAGGGTGGATTGAGTCACATTGGAGGAAGAAGTGTATGG
This sequence comes from Leucoagaricus sp. SymC.cos, assembly GCA_001563735.1. Lineage (NCBI taxonomy): Eukaryota > Fungi > Basidiomycota > Agaricomycetes > Agaricales > Agaricaceae > Leucoagaricus > Leucoagaricus sp. SymC.cos. The sequence goes on along the minus strand of KQ961901.1, from coordinate 473,194 downwards.
TTTCTCACTTCTCTTAAGCGGGTTCGCAGAAACGATACCAGTAAGAATGGCCCCAGAGATGATAGAAAGCTTCATTGTCTTCAGTGGAGGCCCCCCGTTGAGGCTGTAAAATGACTGCTACCCAGCTTATATCATTCTCCAGAGACACGGAGTATATTTTAGGACACAGTTACCAAGATGAATCGAAGTCGCTTATGGATCTACTCCGCAGTGGACCTTTGCCTGCTGAGGGATGCCAATGCGGACGAGCAGATGATTATGCCCTTTCGGAAGGACATTGCAGGCACTAATGCAATGTCCATGTGTGCACATCAGAGGAACTACCACCGAAATCGAGCATGACGTCCTCCCAAAAGATAGTCTGCCATGGCGATGGTGTCTTGAGGCTACGGATCGTACGGGAATCAGCCTCTAATTCATTATTCTGATGATTGGCTAGTTGCATATTTGCGCTCGCCAATTAAATGCGGAATAGCCAGCCTATGCATGTGATGAGGGCTATAATTTGGCGGTGATGGCGAGTTCTAGTTTTTATCATGTCCTCTGAATTGTCTGGAATGGAATGCTGGCAAAACCACGAATGGAACAAATTTGTTGTGTCAAGGGCGGACTAACTAGAACAGGGAACCGCACATATACCGGTCCCAGCGAAGCCAACGCTTATACCAAGAATTTGACTATCGAATGCTGCGAAAAGAATCAAAACATGATAGTTCGATCCCGCCGACGGCTAGACTCAGTATATTCCAAAACTTTGATCATCGAAGGTTCCAGTCCATTGGCTTGGCTGGTTATATCTGCGACGAGAACTTGGTATCACTGCTCGTTGAGTCAGGAGATACATGCGGAAGCAAGAGCTGAGAAAGCAGAGAATCAAGGCATATCCAAAGACTAGGGTACTTTGTTTCAGAGAGTCATGACAACATCCAGACGACGGAGCCGGAAAGTATGGTGGATTGAGGGAGAGATGAGTATTTGTTGTTGTTTATCAAGAGTTTTCCGGGCCACATGTGGAGTGGTGCGTACAACTTTGAACAAAATCCCGTCAAGCCGAAATTCTCTTTTTTGATTTGAATGTTAGGCTGATCCTGCGCACCAGAACCCGCGAGCAGCTCCAGTCCTCGCAGGTTTTCACTACAGGCGAATACTCCCAGTTTCTTCTCAGATGTTGTTTCCCCCTTACTGGTGCATACCTGGAAGACTGGGGCTCGAAAGTGGCGCTCGCCCTCCACGGATCAAAACACCTTGAAACTCACTGTACACCGATCGAGAACCGCACTGGACTCGCTGTCCTTGGAGCGTCAACATTTTACAAAAAAATGGTTTTCCACCTTATCCTACCATATCCAACCTCTGCTCCCCAAATTGCTGGTAATGGCAACAACCGATCCAATTCAGCAAGCCTTTCTATTCAAGCCAGCTGACCGGATCCTGACCTATTGACCAAGATATACCTATTCAACTGCATGCTCCAACCGCGAGTTCCTCGACTGACGTTGTTTCAACTTCAACACTTCTCAAGAAGAGTGTCAAGATTGCCAGGATGGTTGAAGGGTAATAGTTACTGCTTTGATATAAGTTACCGTCCTAATGACGGCGGGCATTTGCTTAAAAGCAAACGGGGTCAAGTAGTATCCTCACTGCCATTTCCTTCTACGCCTCACAGATTTTGAAACTGATTACCATGAATGGTGGTTCTACACCGATTGCCAGCCTCATCGAGATCAATAGCAAATTGGCTGGTCGATAACAGGCGGGCATCAGGCGTCTCGAATTCCTCGTTCTCAGTGGCACAAGAGATCAAATTCCTTTAACGCCCGTTGACTTGCTGTGGCGTCATGAACCATGGAGCCTGTGTCCCTAACCTATTCTCGACCTGCCAATCTGAACGACGCAAGGATCTTCTTCAAGCCATGCTCCACAACTTGTAAGGGCGAACAACCACATTTCCGTGACTATCAGTTTTGAAACACCGGGGTACCCGAAAGCCAGTGCCTCTTGAAAGCTTGAACGTTGGTGGTGCATAGGATGGTATGTACTACAAAAGTGAAAAAGACCAATTTTGGGTGTCAGGATGTTATTGAGTACTGATATGCTGTATAGTTTACATAAGTCTGAGGAGATATTGAACAGCTGGATGGTCTTTCTCAACTATTCACGGAAATGCATATAGTCAATTACAATCAGGCTCAATCCACCGCTGGAACAGAACCTCCAAGAATAGGGGACAAGTACCTCGTATCCATCACCTGCGGAAAAGTTCATGGAGTCCCTTACATGATCTTTGCCTTCAGGTAATGAACCTTCTGCATACCGTGTAATTCATACTCATTCATAATGTGCTTCATCAACCCACGTATCCATGACACTGGCACATACTTCAATGTTCATGAAACGACAAACACCACATCGGTCTTCGTCCAATCGATGGTGTGGTGGGAGGGACGGATGTATTAGTCCACTACTACAGAACTACTTACCTATACTACTAATTTTGCGCGTAACCACTACCACAATGCACCAAACTCTTCCACCTCCAAATCCTCAACACACGACTCACATCACCCACACAGCAAAGTTCACTGAAAGGGCTATGCAAGTCCGAATTTTTCGATACATGAAGACCATCGTCATCAACCCAACTTCAAAAAAATGGCTACAGGGGAGTCCTACAGCCTTCCCCTTGCACAAACAGCCAAAAAGGAGCCAAAAAAAGCGGAATAATTCAATAGATAAGTACACAAACACACTAGTACCAAAAACCAAACATCAAACATCGAAAACATGATAAGTACCAGTAAGGGTAGGTAGGAGACGGGGGAAGGGGAGGGGATATGGTGGTAGCGGAGGAGATTGACAAGAGTTCAAAAAAGGGGCAAGGTAATAATGATAGGTTTCAAGTTTTCGAAAAGGGAGAAGATCATGTGGAGAAGAGGACGGGGAGGGGGTAACGTGAAGTTTTTGTGCAATGGTGTGTATGAAACCAGGATGTACGCGTACGATGGAAGAGCTACCCAACAATTCTTTATGCAAAAAGATACAACAATGTCAACTCGTAGATCAATAAGCAAAAAAAGAAATGTTGTAGTAGATCATTCATCAGGGGGTAAACGGGTCAGGCGAAAGGGACAGGCGAAAGGGGCAAGGGGTGTAGGGGTACGAAGCAAAAAACTCTGGAGTTTGAATCCAGCAAGTTGTCCCTGAAAACCGAAAAACGGGACGTCCATTACAGATGATAAACGAGTTAGATTATGAGATCTCGAGACGAGATGAGGCGAGAGGGAGGCAGGAGATAAGGGAAACATATGGAAAGGTCGAGGTAAGATGTATTAATCGAAATTTCGAGTTATGCCTTGAGAGAGAAGTCGAGAGAGAATATCGAACCGGACAGAGGGAGCGTGTTGTCAAGAGAGCGGCACGGTGGGGGCATCTGTGCAGAAGAATGTCCACCAAAAGAGAATATAACCGAGAGATAGGAGAACAAAAGACAAAAGTGTAGTAAAAAATGAAATGAAATTTGAAGGATCATATCACAAACAGAAGACTAGTGATACTAGAGACAAAAAAGGTAAGACAAAGAGGTAACAGGAGTATCATAGGGGACAAGGGGAATAAAAGAGGTCACAACCAATAGCCCAATAGAACCCAACCTTTTGATGAAGCGAACAAAGCAAAACCCGACGTGGCGCCGTAGGGGTAAAGCATTTGCAAAATGTCGTTATCGGAGGGATCCCGGAGCCTAAGCATCTTCCATCCACTTGTACTCGGGGAGGTGGGAGAGAGATGTTTTGTTTTTATAATATTTTCAGTAAATCGTGTTGACGAAGGCGCGCGTGGAATGAGAGCCGAGGAAACAGGAGCGAGAGAGAACGAGACAGATAATAGAGGGAGCGTATAGGGATAGAACGAAACAATCACGGAAACATAAAGGAGAGGAAGCAAGTGATGGTGTATGCACGAGCGAGGGGGAGGGGTATCCAGAAGAAATGTCCAATCAGTCAACACCAAACATCAATCAGCATGTGCCCAAACAGCAGCGATGATAGCAAATAAAGTCGTGGAGCAAGGAAATTTACGCGACAATAGAGACCGCCTGGTCTCCATCAACGTGCATCTCCTGACCATCAATAACGCCGTGGTCTCCGTTCAAGACAGGGTTGGACACCTCGCCATCTTCACCTTCGCCGACAGCGCTAATGGGCTCCGCAGATGTGGGGCCGCCGCTACTGCTGGTGTTACGCTTGCCCATTCCCTGAGGGCCAGATCGTGGAGGGTTGGCGCAACGGTCCTTTCCATGAGCAATGCGCAAGTTGGCGTATTCGGACTTATTTTTGATGCCATCAATAGCCTTGATGGCGTTAGCAATGTTGGTGAAATTGACGAAAGCACAATTCCTAGCAGTCGACATGTCAGTTCATATCCTAGTTACGAACCACAAGCATACTTACTTCTCCTTGAGGAAGTTTACAAGTTCGATATCACCGTACTCGCCGAAGTCCCTCTTAAGCCTCTCTTCAGTGAATGTTTCAAAGTCTTCAATGTTCCCAATATAAACGTTCCTCGTCGCGCCCGAATGCACAGCCAAGGCAAGTTGAGGGTTCAAAGGACCCGCGTTCTTACCCCAGCCAATTTTGAGGCGCCTGTTATTCAAGCTGAGTCCTTGGTAGGATGCAACTTGGTTGAATGTGAGCGCAGCAGCGGGATCAACGAATGTCACAAACTAATGAACAAGAATAATTAAAATCATGTGGGCGGGTAGTAGGAATGGGTCTGACGTACAGCAATATGCTTTTCGGGCATATATCGAATGCTTTGTAACACGCCTCCCCGAATAGCGTTGCACAAATCCTCAGTTGTTGTCTCGGGATGAATATTTCCCAAGTAGACTGTTCGGTTCATACTCTGGGCGGCGGCAATTCCACCTGACATGTCCATAGGAGAGAAAGGCGAAGCGGCATAAGGGAAAGGAGGGAAGCCGCCGGGGGAGAGCGCCGACTGAGCGACTAGGGATTGAGCTGCAGCCGCTTGCGCTTGTTGAGCAGCGACCTGCTGAGACTTGGGCACATAAGCACAACGATCTTTGCCATAGTTGACGCGCTTGCCAGCCCAACCGGGCTCCTGTGGTAATGTGTTGACGACCTATAGAAAACATTTAGCCTGTTTGAGCTATTAATTAATGAAGGGCGCCAAACTTACTTTGGTGGCAACAGAAATGCTCAGGAAATGAACGAAGCCGATGTTCTTGTCGCGTACAATCTTGACCTGATCAATGAGACCAAATCGACTCAACTCGTCCCTGAGCTGTTCCTCGGTCATCCCCTCTTCCAGGTTCCCAATGTAGACGTTCCGTGAAGCATTGCTCTGGCTAATCGACAGGGCGACCTGGGGAGGAACGGGTGAAGGCTTTCCCCAGCCAATTTTGAGCTCCTGGCCGTGAAGCGTTAACTTTTTGATGGTAGCATCAGCATGGAAGGCGGCAGCAGTCGCGCCATCCAAAAACGAGAGGAAGACACATGATTTTTCAGGGAGAACGCGGATGTTCTCAAGGGGACCGAAGTGGACGAAGTTGAGAAGCTCGTCGACCGAAGCAGTTGCGGGGAGGTTGCCGACGTAGACTGTTCGCCCTGTCGCGTTGTTTGACGCCGAGAGTGCGGCGCTCAAAGCGACAGGGGAGTAGGCGGTGGCAGCAGCTTGAGCCGCTGGAATGTTCAGGTTCAACGAAGGAAGGCGTTGCTGGTTGTTGAAATTCCGAAACAAAGGAGATGTCAAAAAATGGACGGGGCACGCAACGTGAGTCATGAGGAAAAGCTAACCTGAGCAAAGTTGGCCATCTGGCCGTTATAGGGCAAATTGCCCAGCATGTTCATGCCAGGAAAGCCCATTCCGAGCATGTTGTAACCACCGAATCCAGGATAGCCGTTCCCGCTGGGGCTGCCCTGTTGCTGGTTGGACTGCTGCTGCTGTTGCTGCTGTCCATGCTGTTGTTGCTGGCCCTGTTGTGCAACAAAAGCGGCCACGGCGTTGTTCGGGCTCAGCTGAGATGAAATGCCGGCTCCGTTTGTTTGGGTATTAATGGACAGGGAGGGAGTAGTGTACAAGGGGCTGCCAGCAAAAGCAGTGGAAGTGGGAGAGGCATTGAAGGGGCCGGACTGGGCAATGCTGGCCTGGTGCCCGTAGCCGTAGTTTACGAAGGCGTCGCGGTTGTTTGAGTTTGATGTGCCGTTTTGGCCAGCGAACGTCGGAGACCAGCGGGCCTTTTTGGCATCGGGACCACCAACGGGATCCATGGACCTCTTCAGAGCGGTAAGCGACTTGTCACGGTCCAGATTTGGGACAGACCTTCATCATGTCGATGTCAAAGGGGTAAGAAGGGTACTGGGCTGTGAAGGCTGCCTGGGGGTTGTCCATGCCGGGAGAAAAGAGAAGGAAGTGGAGATTGGATGAAGGCGAGGGGAGAAGGAGAAAGGCAGTTAGAGAATTGTAGGGAGAACTCAAACGAGTGTGTGGGTTGGGCAAAAGAAAAGACACGCACGAAAAAGAAAAAAAAGGGAGGGGAATTCGAATGGCGCCTGTGCGCGGCGCTCGCTACAATATTCGACGCAAATTCGATAACGCGCCGGCGAAGAGCACGACGGCGAGAGCAAAGAAATAAATGTCCAACAATGACAGAGCTCAACTCCAAATCCAACCAAATTCTAACTACATCACATTCCCACATACCCCTGCTGCGCACGGACCTACCCTCTCCGACCCCGCACCATCATCCCGACCGTTCCAAAGCATACTCCGGCACTCAGCACGCTCACCTGCCCCGCTGTTAGCTGCTGTTCTGCCCACTACACCGTCCACGCACCCCAGCAAACACAGCTGGTCGCCACCAGTGGTACGACCCCGTGAGAAGCCCTCCTATAATGGGCGGACCTATGACCATCAGCCGTCTGGGCAACCTCACTACTGCCGCCGCCATACCTGTCAAATCTCCCAGCCCTACACCCAAGTTAGTTGTTTCTTTGTCATGTTCATCACCACCAACCTGAGCATGCGAACGAGATTCCAAGCCGGATTCTGTCCGCTTATCGTTCAGCTCTCTGGTTCTGCTGTCTACTAGCCACTCACCCCAACTCAGCCACATCGTCCGTAACCAGGCTGGTCATCGGCGCCATGGCTGCCACGACTACATAGCAAATCATCAGCAAAAATGCTGTGAAACAATTTCTACCTCCGGCGACCCACATATTCCGGAAAAGAAGCCATAAAACACGCCTATGAGCACGATGCTTGCTGCCGAATCTATTGATACAAACGTAAAAATAATAGTACCACAGCCAATCGCTGATGCAACTGCCAGATGTTCAATCTTTGTCACTCGGGTCATAAGACCGCAGGATATGCGGCCTATGAAACTGCATCCATTCAGAATAACCAGCTGGACGGGGCAATTAGCTTCGTGGAGTATTGTGTCTTCTTTGTCTACACACCGAATAGAATGCGAATGTCTTGTTGAGCCCGTGACTCGTTGCTGCGAGCTGTAAATAAAATATGGGGAAGAAGAACCCCCAAGAAAACATTGCGAACCTAGGATCTCCGATCTTTTAATATCGCGAACAAGTCACTGGAGAAGACTCACCCTGTTGTCAATACAATATACGCCCAGTCTTTGGAAAACTTCTTCAAACACTGCTTCAGATTTTGTTGCTTCTCCGCCGGAGGTAATCTCGGTCTAATCAAGATACAGCCAATGATAAGAATTGTCGTCATAAATCCAGCGTTGATTCTTGTCACTTTGGCGAAATTGAGGGAGGGATCGGCGAGCAAGTTGTTGATCATAATCGGTGTCACGGTTGAGCCCAAGGAAGATCCCGCGGTGACGATACAGGAGGCAAAGGCCCGCCGTTTGTCAAAGTATTGCGAAAGGATGGCTAGCGATGGGACGTATGTCATTCCACCACCGAGCCCAAGTCCTATGCCTTGACATACAAACGCCTGTCAAAAAAACGGTCACACCCTGAAAACTAAGAACATCTCATTCCGCTCACCCAAACAAATTGATTCGGTTTGGCAAATGAGAGCATGAACAGTGACAGCACCGTCAAGAATGCACCGCCGTATAAAAGCCACATACTGCACAAACTCAGGTCAGACTTAGTGTTCCTACTTATTGCTCAGTCACTCACCAGTATCCTCTATCATACAACCTCCCTCCGACAAAACCGGTCGAAATCAACAAAAACGCATTAATACTTCCAATCCACCTACGCCAACTGTCAGTCCTCCCAAGGCTCAACGAACAAGCCAGGATACGAAGCACGCACGAAATTTCCGAAGGCGAATGAGCCGTCATATACACCCTCGTGTAATAATCTACATCCCAGTAAGCCTCCAAATACTATTTTTACCACTACGTGCCTACCTTGATATACTCCAAAGGCAGTCAAATAGCTATCACAAATTTATGATCAGTTCCGGCCAATCACACGAGCAAGAGCCAAGAACACGCTCACCCGTAACTACAGAATTGCGTCAAAAATGCCCCGAGCACGACTCCCCAAGCACGAAGTCCACCGTCAGGATATTCTACTATGCAGGAATTGATTTTCTCGCTTTTCTCCGATTTGCTCGCGCTTGTGTTGTCAGGGCTCGTTTTGTCGTCGAATTTCTTGGCTACTGAGCTCTTAATCTCGACACCGTTCTCGACGTCCTTGTCCAAATTGTTCAAAACTTGAGTAGTATTTACGACAATCATTGTTGTTTGATTTTCAACTCGATCTTTTGACGCTGGCAGTTGCAATTTCCGGTGGCGAGTTATGCAGATTAAGGTGTTAGTAGAAGCATTCTTCTTCCTCTCTCTTTAAAGCCCAAAACACCTCCCTCAATCTCTCTCTTCACCTTCCCGCTGGGATAGCACATCGCAAACGGCGGCGTCCCTCCAATTATCATATATGCCCTCATAATGTGCTTATTAGCTCCTGCCGTTATCCCGCGCAGCAACTTTCGTCTTTAACCCCTGTTTCTTTTCTGCAACTTTGACCCAACTCACAGGACAAAACCTATATTCATTCTCGAACGGGAAAGGACCACACAAACTCAAGCATTCGAAATGTCAGTGTCGAAGATATGACATATAAGTAAATAGTAAGTTATAATATTCTTTCCTCTTTTTCCTCGACTGCGAGACTCAAGTCAATGATTTGGTGCCTCGAATGGCCTCACCTGATTTTAAATAGTAAGTTATAATATTCTTTCCTCTTTTTCCTCGACTGCGAGACTTAAGTCAATGATTTGGTGCCTCGAATGGCCTCACCTGATTATTCAACGTGAAACTGACATTCAAGTTTCGTGAGCTCAGCACCTCGATATGGTTCTCCAGTGCTTGGTTTCTATTGATTTCCAAGGAGACCAGCATATCTCATGTCAATTGATCTCAGGGAATGACTCAACAAATAACTCGTGGCACGGGATGTAGTCACCTCATACGCATACACAACACATATTTTACATTGGAATTTAATTACCGAGAAGGCCGACGGCATTTCTTGTTCCTGAACGCTTGCCACAATGTAACTTGATACAGACAATGAGCTCTCCGCTCGATCTTCACAATTCACTTTCTTTCAATCAGTTGTGGAAAGACAAGGTTGACCGAGGCTCCTGTTGAAGCCCTCGCAATTCAAGGTGGTGGTTGTTTTTATGATGTCATCAACTTCTTTACACCAACGGATCAATAACCCCCTCGGAAGATTCGGAATCACCGGTCCGTTCATCCGTCACCGCTGCCGTCAGCAATGAACAACACCTTTGCCACCGTCTTTCTTCCCTTTCCATTCAAGCTTCATTCTTCAAGTGTCATAATCTGTTCGTGCTTTAATTTATAAAAGGCACATTAAATGTTGTACCAGACGGCTCCGAACTAAGGGTTAGATTGTTTGTCAAACGTTTTATCCCTTTTCGAATGGTCACCCCATAACTCAAACATTTAGTAGTCGAGGATTTATCTATCCCCATTGGCGGAGTACAAAGATTCTTGGTTGCTTGGAAGGTTGAGGGCTGACTAAGTAATAGAACATGTCAAGGCGAATCTTAATGCTAGCTCTTCTTCCAATGTTATCACGCCCTTACACTTAAATCAACAGAATACAAAAAGGTGGTCAACGCCATATCCCTCATATTTAACAAAACGTTCGAAGAAAGCTCAGAGAATTATTTGAGATAGGACTTGAATGTTCATCTCAAGAAGTAGTTGCTCCAATGTAGGCCGGCTGTGGTGCTCACATATTGCAGCTACCTGGTTAATTCTCTTAAAATGCGATGTCTCTTTACCCGCTCCCCATGTCCCGCAAAGCTGCGGATAATCCAAAGTATCATGTACTTGCCACTCAATTATGCCATTCTGCCGCGTAACAGATTTAGGTGAAGCAAGGCGATTGCGCGCTAGCATTTGTCCGGTGGGCTGGCAGCTAGAACAGAAAGCTCGCGCGTCCTACATGCATTCTATTCATAGTTGGTTATTCCATCGTGGTCAAAAGACTGATAGCATATTAATTGAGAGAAAAAGGTACGGTATTCCGACCCTCTTTTGAAGCCTACTTTCTACTCTCATCTTCCTTGTCGCCGGGCTCTTTTCCCGCCGCGTACCATCCATGTTTTATAAGCCATTTCTGATACTTAGCGATCTTCTCCTGAGAAGGCTCAGAATCATGATTCAAAGTATCAAACCTAACCATGCGTTGGAGCCTCAGTATAGCAGATAACCACTGACATTTTCCCATGACCAATTCTCTGAACCTCGGTTCTATGTCACGGTCGTTCTACAAGAGATGAGTAGTTGTTAAGGAAAGGTAACCATGCGTTGGAGCCTCAGTGTAGCAGATAACCACTGACATTTTCCCATGACCAATTAACAAAAATTCTCTGAACCTCGGTTCTATGTCACGGTCGTTCTACAAGAGGTGGGTAGCTGTTAAAGAAAGAGCGAACATGCTCACCCAGCGTAAAGGCAATGAAGCTGGTTTCACGGCCTCTGGATCGATCACAAGGCTTAAATACTTCAGGAGTTGAATGTCACCTTCATTCGATGGTTCAGTTCGTATGAAACCATTCGAAGGGACCTGCGAAAGATTGAGGAATGGATATAGGATCGTAAAGAGCGTGGAGGAAGCATATTACGTCTCGATAAACACGATTCACGAACCAAACCCATTCACGGTTCAATACTTGAAGATATCGGTGTTCAAGATCGAGGAAACGGGAGCGAAGAGTTGGGTCTATATCCGGTTTACGTGCTCTACGATACGCACGCTAGACAACTCGACCTGTAAAGTCGGCAATTTTGGCTGAGATTGGCTGAGTATTCCCGTTTGAAGTCCACTTCAGTCCGGGAAAGGTGCTACGGTGAAGAGTTCTACTGGGATTGTCGTGGGATGCTATGAAATTGGAATAAGTACACCAGGATCCTTGGTTGACATAAGGTGTTATGGCAAACTCACTGTTAGCAGCATGGAGCAGCTCAGAACGAAGGTCACACCAAAAGAGACAAGCTTTGGCAATATTACTCAACGCTTCTTTCCTGTCAACGACAAATCTTCCCGAGCGCCAGCGGTCGAAGAGGAAATCTGTAATTGAAGTGTGGTAAAAGCGAAGAGGTGTGTGATCTGCCCTGTCGGGATTGGGAATGTTGATGATGGAGTGGAGTTTCTGGAGCGCCCCATAGAACGTGCTCCGGTCAATGTTTAGGTAGCTGCAAAGCACCTGAGCGGGGAATGACTCGAGGCCAGAAGGAACGAGGGCGTGCGAGTGTATACAGTGAGCTAGAATCCGCCAAGACACCTCGGGGAAAGTGTAGAGGAAGTCGAGCTTTGCGAGGGACTGTTCATCGTTCGTGTCCCCACCACCCGCACCATCAAGGCATGCAACGAGGATATTCAGCCTCTCGACAGGGTTTGCGTGGTTATCGTCTCCGATAAAAGAGATAGCAACAGAGGAAAATAAGGAATGTCCCCACCACTCTTTGAGACAGCCTCGAACTGTGCTTTCCGCGGTCATCCAGGTCCAATTAGGTGTGAATATTCGACCCGCAATTCGGTTGTCGTGCAAGGACCGATCCACGTCGCTGGCACACTCGGTGTCAGTCTTCAGCTCTTCGTGGCCGCATTCGGGATGCGCGCAATGTAGATTGGAGGTGGAATTCAGGGAGACTGCCAATCAGCCAGAGAAGTGGTAAGTCCCTTTTTAGTCGCACAACGTCGCGGGTGAACCTGATAAACTCGCTCTGAGTATCCTGGCCTTCACACTCATCCAATCCGTCAAGGAGGATGAGCAATGGTCTCTGAATGGTAGTTCGGGGACGTGAAAGTGGCTCAACAATGAGCTTCCTGAATTGGATAGGTAATGCCTTTGTCAAAGGTTGTGGATCGTTGGCGAGTACTTAGGTCAACGCGGCTTTGTAAGCAGAGCAGTAGAAGGCAAGCTGATAGGCAATGGTAGGGATGACCGTATCTGGCCTGTTGTGCTCGTTTGGGCGCGAAAAGAAAAATGCAGCCCCGAGACGACCATTCTCTACACAAAACTCTGCAAAGGTTTGAGCGACGGCTGACTTTCCACAGCCAGCAGAACCGTAGAGTCAGATGAAGCTCCACGGGCGGACAGAGTCATCCAGCCAAGAGATCAACCGCTTCCTGGCCAATACGCGAGTATTCGGATGACAGGGAAGGGGCGGATATCTACTGCTAGAGTCCACGGCTGCTTCTGAGGTTGTATACAGTGAAAAGCGATCCAAAACTGAGATGATTATTTAGATTATATTGGAACCAGTTGCTCTGAGCGGACTCACCTGTATCTCCGTTTGCGAACGTGACCTCGATCATGACAGGGTTATTGAGGACGAAGTGGTGTGCGTTTGCGAAAGGGCCTTGATACTGGCTGTTGATCAAATTGACGGGGTGTGCTGAATCGGGTTTGTGAGCAGTCATCAGGGGATCAGTCCTATTTTTCCCTGTATCGGAGGCGTTGGCTCTGTGTCGAGATCATGCCTCGGACAGGAATGACACTTGAACCAATACTTGAAGGAGTCGGTGAACGAATGAAATGACATTATCAGTCACAGAAGCATGGAGTGAATGTTGCCTACGCAGCTATCCAGATTGGGGTTTCCATCAGATGAGCAGAGTCCAAACGTTCATCCCGGAACAAAGGAGCGCACGCTAAATATATTGCAGAGATTCGGACTAGATAATGACAGACCACAACAATTTGGAAAGCGTTCAATCATAAGATCGTCTGGTGACCAGAAGTAAGTTACTATTGAAACAACCAACAAATGGAGCTGCCGGAACAAACAATGAAGCACTGTGAAATCCTCGAAGGGGTGAACTGTCCAGCTAAAGATCGTCGAAAGCCGTCCCGTCCATACGAACGCCGTAACTTTGCTTGACGTCCATACCAAGTAATTTCATCTTGCTCACCTAGCGAGGCTGTTAGACAAGCCGGAATAAGGTCCAGGGTCTTTTACAAATTACTGACCTGGACGCGCTCGTTTTGAACTTTTCTCAGCTCTTCGAGTTGTTCTCGCGACATGTAAGACTCCCGTTCGGGTGCTTTCTTCTTGTGAGCGCCGCTGAGTGCACGCATATCCGCTTCGGGATCATAGGTGTCCTCGGCAGGAGGTAGGTATTCCCCTTGACGGAGTGCATCCATGCGCCGTTCGTATTTAGCCATGTTGTAGAATTTTTCATGAGGAAGTGTTGCTAGAGAACTGGTCAGTTTTGAAGAAGAGTATACTTCGTGAATGGCACCCGTACCGGTGTTATAGTCTTCAATAAAACGAGCAAATTCTTTCCTTTCTTGATCCTTTGAAAGGGTTTCAGGGTTCACTTTGCGTTCCTCGACTAGCCATGCGTGGAATTCTGCGCTTTTGGTAAAGAGGCTAGTAACAATGAGCACAAAATAAGACACTCTGACGAAACGGAAAGAACTCACTCGACTTCGGTGAGAACGCCATATTTTCCCCAGTGAGACGAGCTGCCTTTCTTCTAATCATTGAAAGTTAGTGTTTCGACATCACAAAACCATTGCTACGAAAATACCTTCTCCTTCTTTTCTCTCTTCTCTCGCTTTCTTTCCTTCCGCCGTTCCCGACTCTCCTTTCTTCGACCTCTCTTCTCCTTCTTCCGTCGTTTCCGATCATCTTCGGAGTCACTATTACTCGATGACACCGAGCGCGACCGTCGTCGTTTGTGCTTCTCCTTTCGATCCCTTGAGTGTGAACGAGACCGAGAATATGATCGAGAATTGTGTCGTTGGTGCGAGCGAGAACGTGATTTTCTGTGATGTTTCCGCCTGTCTCTTGACCTGGACCTAGACCTTGAGTACTTGTTCCGTTTGTCGCGCCCGTCATCTCTCCAGCCCCTATCTTGGGCTCGATCTCGACGTGGACTGCGACTTTGGCTTCTACTTCTATCTCGACTGCGGCTACGGTCTCGATGTGATTTTGAGGGATGAAAATCGCGGCCGGGCGACCTAGACCTTGAGCGAGTGGGCATAGCAATAGTGGTGGGACGTTGGAGGAGCGGATGCCAATCCAATGCAAGCAAGCAACATTGGCCCGAGTTGTGTGAAGACATAGAAGCACATCCATATTGTAGGTCCTTCTTAGCTCAGTTGGTAGAGCGCGTCACTAGTAATGACGAGGTCAGTCGTTCGAGTCGGCTAGAAGGAATTTTCATTTTTGATGGTGGTGATAGACCGCCTGATAAAAGCGGTGAAGTTGGGCGCCGGACTGATGCAGGGTGACAGATGCCCGGATAATGGCAATCACCAAAGACGAGATTCAACACCACGTGCAGGGCTTGCTCGTAACCACAGCTCGTTATACCCAATAATTTTCTCTTGTTCCTTTTCCTTTAGCCACCATTCTTTCCTCAAATAAAATGTCTGCCAGACGGCAGGCCTCCACCACCTCTCTTACTCAATATGCGCGAACAGGATCTCCCGTGGGGCAGCGCGGCACTCTCGACTTCTGCAACTCTTTCTGGGGTGTTCGGGATCAGGGCTTTGAGGTCCTTTCTAGGCGTATGAGAGGTGCTATCCATACCACCGAGGAGCTACGAAATTTCTGGAAAGAACGGTGAGCGTTAGTTGTCAACCAGTCTCTACAGTGTTTTCATATGCCATTGTCAACTGGTCTAATTAGAGCCGCAATTGAGGAGGATTATGCGAAACGGTTGTCGAAGCTCTCTAAATTTGTGCTCGGAAAGGACGAAGTCGGGTATGTCATACATTCTTGGATTTTTCTTGTGATCCCCCACGTCCCTTCTGCACTCCGTTCTGCCGTCGAGGTCCGCTTTGCGGCAACTTGACAGACTGGTTCGAAAACGAACCATCCGAGCAGAGGGGACAGCCATCTTGATTGGTTCACAGCCCATAAGCGGTGTCACTGACGCTATCATACTCCAACCTTATTGTTTCTGACTATCTCATTTAAAGGGACCTGCGGCGTTCGCTTGACTCTGTGAAAGATGAAACTGATAAGCAGGCTACATTTCATCTGACACTCGCACAGCAGATTCGCACGGAACTCGAGACACCCTGTGCTGATTTCCAAACCAAACAACTGCACCACAAGAAAACTTACTTGGCGAGCATCGAGAAGCAAGCCAAGGCGAAGCAGCTACAAGAGCAACACGTGGACAAGGCGCGAGAGAAGTACGAACAAGATTGCATCAAGATTAATTCTTACACTGCCCAATCTTCTCTGGTGCAAGGCAAGGACCTCGAGAAGATTCAGTTGAAGCTCGACCGTGCCAAGCAGACCGTTCAGACCAACGAACGTGAGTTCGCCAACTTCACGCGGGCGATCGAGTCAACTGTGCAGAAATGGGAGCAAGACTGGAAGGCGTTTTGTGACGGCTGCCAGGATTTAGAGGAGGCTAGAATTGACTTCATGAAGGATAACATGTGGTCGTACGCGAATCTTGTTTCAACAGTATGCGTGGCAGACGATGAGGTGCGTTTCAGCATCCGTTATGTTTGGGCATGTCTGATCACGCTTTCAGTCTTGCGAGCGTGTCCGCGTTTCTCTCGAACAAATGGAAACCGAGCGCGAAATAGAGAAGTTTGTCAGCGTGTATGGCACCGGATCGCAAATCCCTGACCCTCCTGCTTTCGTCAACTATCAACTACCGGATGCGATTCCCTCTTCTGCCTCCCAACCTACGTTCCGACTTGCCAGTTTTGGTCGTTCTTCAGCTCGCGATGTTCCCATTCAGCTCCATCGCAACAGCACCTATATCTCTCCTTCTACTAAGGAAGAGGAATTAATCAACACGGCAGGCCGTGGGGCGGGAGGACCAGGAAATTCTCGCAGAAGCGAGCCCTACTCAGAAACGAACAGCCTGGCTCGCCAACCCACTCAACGGAACAGTGCTTATGGTGCACAGCAGTTGCAGCAACTGCATATCAATGGGAACACGACTGGTCACTCTCCCTCGTCCCGGGACTACCAAAACCAGAATCAATCAAACGGCATGCCTGGTCCACCAATGCCGCCCGGAGCCTCGTCTTCAGCCGTTCCTCTCCAACGCCGATCCACCAATGCCGCCTCTTCATCTTCTCAACAACCACAATCTACCTACCGTCCAACACCAGCTGTGCATGATCCTCATGCAGAACCCATTGATCCCAATGCTGAAACTTACATCAAAGTAGGCAATCATGCCTACAAAGTCGACCCATCAAAGGACCCCCAGATGAATGCAGGTCCGAGTGGACTGGGAACGGGACCAAGTAATAGGACGAGTGGAGGGCTCCCTTCTGCCGCGAAGCAGAACGGGGTCGATCCTCTACAGAGACAACTTGAGGAACTTCAAAGTGGTTTATCAGCATCGGGAAGCAACAGGCGAAGCACTGTACATCGCGGACAAGCTCAAAGCTCAGCCAGCGCGGGACCAAGTAATGAAAATGCGGTTGCAGGCCCTAGTCGACACAGAACTACAGATTCTCTCTCTGTCGGGCAACCTTCATCTCGATCCCCTCCTGCCAATTCGCCGTCGCCTGGTGCTGGTGTTGGTGCTGCTGGTAGTAGCTCGCAGCCTGTTAGGGATTATAGGAATTCTGCGGAACTGGTAGTTGGCGTTCCTCCCGCTCCGGCATCTCGACCCGCCTCTCCGAACCCGCCCATGGCAAACTTCATGATTCCTAAGAATACGACAGGGCCAACTGGAACTGAGGTCGTATCGGAGGTTTTGGCCGATTATCATCAGCGCTTACCTGGTGAGCGTAAGATGACTGGAGGCTCGACGGATAGGAGGGCTAGCTTCGTTGCACAGCACATGCAGAATTCATCGACGACGTCTGCTAATAATGCTGGCCCGAGTGGAGGTCATGGACACTCATTGAGCGTGAGTAGTCAGCAAGGACCGTTTAGTGCTGGACATGCCGGTATCGGGGCTCATGGTAATCATTCGAGGAGTAACAGTCCCCAACCACCGTCGAGGGGACCTAGTCCCGGCCCTGGAGAAATTGTTAATCTTGGGAATATAACCGGACCTCCACAACAGCAGCAACAACAGCGAAGGAATAGCTACATTACTCCCCCGTCGGGTGGAACGCCCGTTCGTACCACTAGCCCGAACCCGGTGGGTATTGCTCTCGATCCTAGTGGAAGGGTATCTCACGATGAGATGGCCCAGCGGTACCAGATGCAGCAGCAGCAACAAAGGGGACAGACACCGCTCGGCCACCAACCGCCAACTCACCAACAAGCCTATGGTGGAATTCAACAATCGCAGCCTCCTCACCAGCCTCCCCAACAACAACAACAGCAACAGCAACAGAGACGCACGAGCTGGCTAGCAGGAGCTCCTGCTCCTGGTGCACCTCCGCCGTCGATGGCACCTCCGGCACAACCAGTTTACTCGCCGGTAACCCCACCTCCGCCACAGGTTAACATGAATATGTATCAAGTTCAGCCGCCGCCGACTCAGCAACCCCAGCAGGGCTATGTGACTCCTGCGCCGGGCCAGCAAGGGATGTATGGCCAATATTCCCAGCAGCCGCCTGGTGGTTTCCCTCCTCAGCAGCAACAACAGCCACAGAATGCGTACGCTATGGTGAACAATGCGATTGCAAGCGGCCAACAGAGGCCCAATAGTGTTAATGGATATAATGGAGGGTCTGGTTCTGCAAGCCAGAGTTCGAGCTCGTTGACGGTTAGAACTGGGACGATGCCTGGAGCGTTCAATAGAGATCCTAGTCCTGGACCAGGTCCTGCGGTTGTGCAAGTTGGACGATCGCCAAGTCCTCAGCCACCGATGCAACATCAACAGGTGCCACAGCAAGTCCAACAAGTCCACCAAATGCCGCCGCAAATGCAACAAATGCAGATGAGTCACCAGCAACCAATTCAGCAGCAGCAACAGCAAACTTTGCCCGTCTCGGCTTACCAGTCGGTACAACAACAAATGCAGGGGCAAGGGCAGCAGGGACTGCTTGGTCAAGGACGTTTCAGCGGGCAGCAGCAGCAGCAGCAACCAGTTGGACAAACGACAGAAGATGGTACACCGATTCTGTTCTATGGTACGTCACTCCTGTCATCTCTGTTATTTCCTTTTTCCGGCCTTTTTCCTCCTTGTTTTTTCACGCCGATGTTTCCTCTCCCATCGGTTGTGATCCCTGACCAATTGTGGGTCTCTGGATTGTGGGGTAGAATTTCTGTTTTTTGATAATCGAGGGTTTGACGCTTAACTCGCTTATTCGCACTTCCGTGAAACATGGAAGTGCCTTGCCAGGAAGGGGATATGTTGGGAAAGAGACACGTGTTTCCTCGCAATTTGTCTGATGTGACGCACCGGTGTTCTAGATATTGCAGTGATGCATTGATTCAGTGCTTTGTCGGTATTTATCGGCATCCCGTTTATTGCGCGCTTGCAACAGCATTCAACCTATCCGTTTTCATTCATCATTATTGATTTTCGGGAGTTTCGTGTTGAAGCTGACGACTGATTTGACTCTACCCTTCCTCTGTTTAGTCAAAGCGCTGTATGACTATCAAGCCACGATAGACGAGGAGTTTGATTTCCAGACGAATGATATCATCGCTGTTACCGCGACGCCGGAGGATGGATGGTGGAGTGGAGAGCTGTTGGATGAAAAGAGGAGGCAGCGGGGAAGACATATCTTCCCAAGCAACTTTGTTTGCTTATTCTATTGAGAAAGGTATACCTTTGACTATGGAGCGTCAGGTGGAATCGTCCTGTCTGACTGAGAATGAGGATAGCGAGCGCTGGACGCGTTCGGTTCCGTCACTGTGCTAAATCTGTATTGTGTGCATTGCTACCTGTTGTCTCTTGTTGACAGTCTAGTTTCGTTGCTTATTGTCTTGGTCGTGCTCCTCCATCAGTCTACTTACATTACCCATTGACCTTTCCCGTTTTTTGTTTGATTACGTACCTTCATTCTTTTTGTGATCCGTTGAACGGTTGTCTCTTTTGTTGAACTTTGCTCAGCTCACTTGTGACCCTCACGACTGTTCAATACCTACTTTGATCTTTTGTTTTTAGTCATTTTCCTGTCTTGAGTACCATTTTTGCCATCATAATCTGTATTGCTTGTCCTTCATATGTAGCTGAGAACATTCAAATACCAATGCTAATTCCGATGTCAACAGCAACAGCAACAGAGACGCACGAGCTGGCTAGCAGGAGCTCCTGCTCCTGGTGCACCTCCGCCGTCGATGGCACCTCCGGCACAACCAGTTTACTCGCCGGTAACCCCACCTCCGCCACAGGTTAACATGAATATGTATCAAGTTCAGCCGCCGCCGACTCAGCAACCCCAGCAGGGCTATGTGACTCCTGCGCCGGGCCAGCAAGGGATGTATGGCCAATATTCCCAGCAGCCGCCTGGTGGTTTCCCTCCTCAGCAGCAACAACAGCCACAGAATGCGTACGCTATGGTGAACAATGCGATTGCAAGCGGCCAACAGAGGCCCAATAGTGTTAATGGATATAATGGAGGGTCTGGTTCTGCAAGCCAGAGTTCGAGCTCGTTGACGGTTAGAACTGGGACGATGCCTGGAGCGTTCAATAGAGATCCTAGTCCTGGACCAGGTCCTGCGGTTGTGCAAGTTGGACGATCGCCAAGTCCTCAGCCACCGATGCAACATCAACAGGTGCCACAGCAAGTCCAACAAGTCCACCAAATGCCGCCGCAAATGCAACAAATGCAGATGAGTCACCAGCAACCAATTCAGCAGCAGCAACAGCAAACTTTGCCCGTCTCGGCTTACCAGTCGGTACAACAACAAATGCAGGGGCAAGGGCAGCAGGGACTGCTTGGTCAAGGACGTTTCAGCGGGCAGCAGCAGCAGCAGCAACCAGTTGGACAAACGACAGAAGATGGTACACCGATTCTGTTCTATGGTACGTCACTCCTGTCATCTCTGTCATTTCCTTTTTCCGGCCTTTTTCCTCCTTGTTTTTTCACGCCGATGTTTCCTCTCCCATCGGTTGTGATCCCTGACCAATTGTGGGTCTCTGGATTGTGGGGTAGAATTTCTGTTTTTTGATAATCGAGGGTTTGACGCTTAACTCGCTTATTCGCACTTCCGTGAAACATGGAAGTGCCTTGCCAGGAAGGGGATATGTTGGGAAAGAGACACGTGTTTCCTCGCAATTTGTCTGATGTGACGCACCGGTGTTCTAGGTATTGCAGTGATGCATTGATTCAGTGCTTTGTCGGTATTTATCGGCATCCCGTTTATTGCGCGCTTGCAACAGTATTCAACCTATCCGTTTTCATTCATCATTATTGATTTTCGGGAGTTTCGTGTTGAAGCTGACGACTGATTTGACTCTACCCTTCCTCTGTTTAGTCAAAGCGCTGTATGACTATCAAGCCACGATAGACGAGGAGTTTGATTTCCAGACGAATGATATCATCGCTGTTACCGCGACGCCGGAGGATGGATGGTGGAGTGGAGAGCTGTTGGATGAAAAGAGGAGGCAGCGGGGAAGACATATCTTCCCGAGCAACTTTGTTTGCTTATTCTATTGAGAAAGGTATACCTTTGACTATGGAGCGTCAGGTGG
>KQ961901.1:426259-437714 GCA_001563735.1 Leucoagaricus sp. SymC.cos | reverse complement strand
CCCGCCGTGATGCATATTGCCTGGTCAGGCCCTATGCATTACGAGAAGTTCTACTGTATACAAACTGGAAGAATTTTGGTTCAGATCAATCAATCTGGACCAATTCTGCGTGAGATGCGAGAGAACGGGTCGGCAGTATTCCGAGTCCGGCATGTTCGACTCTCATACTTTTTTCTCTGCCAGGTACTGCGTTGTCTTGACGCGTATGGCATGGAGATCCCACATTTCGACATGTTATTTTTATCAGTTGTCTTCCGTTCTGTTGGACAGGTTTGATATGGCGCCGACATATAACACGCGTCAACGGAGATAGTGTTCACCCCTAAACTTCTTGCGAAGCTACCCTTCTACCCACCTCTCCTCTGGCCATGAAGCTTTGGTGGTTCACTTTCCTGACCACGGCTCTTCCTGGGTTCCTCGTGAGCGCATGTGACGGGCATAGCCACGTTCGACGTAGCTTGGATGACGGACACGAACATGCGGACCATCAAGACCATAGCCACCCTTCTACACCGCCTAAGGGCCCGATTACACCTCCTACTCGCCCCCTCGAGTGGGCAGACATCAACATCATCCATACTACCGACAGTCATGGTTGGCTTTTGGGCCACCAAAAGGCCTCGTTCCCTGAACCAAATTACAGGTGCGGCAAGCCACATTCGACCTCGGTGCTGGCTCTGACGCCGTAGTTTCACTTAGTGGTGACTTCGGTGACTTCGCATCATTTGTCACCCACATGAAAGAAGCTGCTGATGTGAGATTGGACTCTTTTCGCACGTGGAAGTACTTGTTGATGAAGGGATACTTTGTAGAGGCGAGGGGTAGATTTACTGTTGGTTGACAGCGGGGACCTACATGACGGTGAGTCACCTTGGGCAAACAAACCAGGATGCAAGCACAAGCTCACTTACGATGATGTTCATTTAAGGCACTGGTCTCACCGATGGGTTTCCGCCTGGAGGGGTTGACGCTCATGACGTATGTCACGCTGCAAGTACATGGATAACTATTATGTCTACTCACAACCCTTAGGCCAATGAATTCATCAGGATGCTCCCTTACGATGTCATGGCCATTGGAAAGTGAGCTTGACCTACTGATACTCTTTTCAAGTCAATTGCTCACTTTTCCTTCAGTCACGAACTATATATCTACGAAAATACGCTTGATATGTCAGTGAGATTTACTCTTAGATAATTGTGTTAACTCACTAGTTGATTCACCCAGGCATCAGAATTTCGCACCTGCGTTAAAAGGGCGTTATTTATCTTCCAACGTAAACATTACTGTGCCAGGATCGAACGGGCAAAACGTCAGCGTCCCAGTGGGTGGTACGTCATTATAGCTAAGTATAATCTCTTCACCGCTCATTCTTCCTCCTGTGCAGAGCGCTTTGTGAAATTTAAGACAAAGCAGTAAGTGTCGGCCTCGCCATCAAGGTTCTTTTGTACTTAGACTCCTTTCTGAAACAAAGCGGCCGCAAGATTACCGCTCTCGGTGTCTTGTTCAACTTTGCCGATAATGACAAGGGCACGACCGTGCAGCAGGTGGCTGATATGGTAAACGAGACTTGGGTGCATTACTTCCTCTGACAGTCTACATGAGATCGATCATTGACCTGTGGTTGTAGTTCAAGGACGTTATTCATGAAGAACCCGACGTGTTCCTACTTGTTGGGTAAGTCGGTCTAGCTTCTAATGCTCGTTTTACGCTTCTGACGTGGTCAATAGGCACATGCCAGTTGCTCGTGATAATTGTATGTATAACCTTGAATCAAAAGGAAGGCCCGCTCTCAGGCTAATCACAAACTACAGGGCCTCTCGTTTTCAATGCTGTCCGCGCTGTCCACCCCACTACCCCGATTCTGATTCTGGGAGGTGAGTCTCATCTTCTAGCAGAAGTGCCCTTGTATTTAACCGATATCCGTAGGACACACCCACATTCGCGATTGCTGTCAGTGTCCAACTTGCTTCCTTGGACTACTAGAGAACTCTTGCTGAATTATGGCCTCAGTACAACTTGATGGCAGGTCAATGTCACTCGAGAGTGGCCGCTACATGGAGACAGTTGGTATGGCTTCCAAGCTTTCCCAACACACATGACAATCATCTCATCAGCGCTTCAATAGGGTGGTTGAGTAAGTCCTTTGAACCATGACACTGTTAATTTATCTTGACTACTCATGTCAATAGGTGCCAAGTTAGACAAGAAGGGTAGCATGAAGGATATTCAGTTCAGCAGAAGATACTTGGATCCGAACCGCGTTACCTACGAGGTAGGCCATACATTCACAGGAAATCATGATGACAGCTGAATCATTTTTACAAGTTCCATACCCAGACCAATGAGCATAACTTCGATACTTCCTTAGGTCAAAAAATTTCCAGCGGCCTAGAACAACTCGCTGTTCGCTTTGATCTCAACTCTACTTTTGGCACGGCACCACAAGATTACTTCCTTTTCTCGTGAGCCGTGCTGCTTCTTTCATACCCTTCACTGACCAACTGCCAATTACAGAGCACCATACCCATCAAATAACTCGGTCCTCTCTTTCTTTATCGGCGAGGCCGTTCCGACAGCACTCAAACTGAACAATTCGGAAGCAGCGAAGCCCGCCTTCTTCGTCACGAATTCTGGTTCCTTGCGATTTGACCTGTTCGCCGGTCCATTCACCAAGAATGACCAACTTACCATCTCGCCCTTCGCGGACTCTTTCCGTTATTTACCAGACATTCCATTGAGTGTTGCAGAGGGTACATTGAATGCTTTGAATAACGCAGGAGCCAACGGCAGGAGATCTGCTGATACGGGTTTCGAAGGGATGGGACAATACTATGATTCAATGAAGGGGTATATGAATGGAGACGTCGACGGCATCTACAAGATCTGGTTGAGGGCTATGAACCAGCAGGGTGCTATCGAGAGGAGACAAATGGACAATCTGACATTGGGATATGTCACTGAAGATGTAGGATGTTTCCGTTCTTCTCAGCCGCCCTTGTGCTGATGCCGTATTCTCCCGCAGGCTTGTCCAGGTGTAGGAGATGATACGTTGCATGCTCCCCTTCCCTTCTTTGAATCTCCGGACTTCATTGCTTCAGATCCGCCTGCCGGTACCTCGCCTGATACTTTGATTGACTTCGTGTTTGTCGATTTCATCCAAGACCAGTTGTTGGGCATTGTGAATGGACTGCAGACGGCGAGGGTCTATTCGGCGGCCGATACCCTGCAGTACTCTAATGTTTTATCAGACGCTATCCTGGGTGTTTTTGCACAAGCAAACTGGAACTGAGGGTCCAATAGACGATTTTACGGCGATTACGCCGCTATGTAATCGTATATCAGGGTTTGGGATATTATATTCGTTTGTTATGACTGATTGAGTGCGATAAACGATAATCAGTCACCTCCACTTCCTTGAAGAATCGATTGCCAACCACTGTTCTCGATCCTTTCACTGAATATTTTTCCTTCTCTGTACTATTTCTTCGTACGTACCGTCGCTGCAGATGATGTGCGCCAGCTGTCCAAACGTTGACCCAACACCCAGTTAATGAACCAAGATCCAACAAGGCGCCCTTATTGCTGTCGCAAGAAATCTGGTTACCCTCGATTCGAAGGGCGAGACGAGGAAATCGACTACATTTACCAGGAGCTGCGACGACTGGACCTGCTAGCAGCACAGACACAAGAAGATAGAGCGGCATTAAATCGACAACTAGAGGTGCTGCGGCCTCAAGACCCGTGTTCCATCAAATGTTTTATCTCTTGTGCTTGACTTTGCGTTCCCATCCCACCCTTTTGAACAACTACACGATTTCCCAGACCTCACTCGGAGAGATGAATCTGAGACTGCTGTCGGAGTCGCCAACAGGCCAGAGACCCAGGACCCCATCAGGGAAGATGGGCGGTTCCCACTGGCCTTCTCTGCCATATCTTTTACGTGGCGCAAGGTCATACTGGCGACTCCCCACTTTTGGACGAGCATTGGGCTCAATGTGACCCCCTCTTCTGCGGAGCACAGTGCTACGCTCTTGGGGCTCTTCCTTGACCACTCTGCGTCTCTCCCTCTGACGGTAGCCATACACTACTCCTTCGAAGTACTGAGCACACAGCGACATTTTATTCACTACCAAATTGACAGTCGCTTACTCGAGAACTTGCATCGCATCAAACAATTGCATCTCATTCATCCGCCCCGGATCTGGCAAAAATACCTGCCGGATCTGACCAATTTGCACAAATGCTCTTTGGATCTCACCCGTCCGAATTTCTTAGGATCTGACGAGCAAGTCATGGCACCTAACATATCCCTCCGACGTTTCTCACTTAATGGTGCCCTTCAACAACCCAATGCTCTACTCGATTTGTCTTGGTTTTCAATTACCTCACTCAAATTATCCCGAACTTCATTGGACATTGTCATTCAAGCGCTCATCCAGTGTCTAAATCTGATCGAATTTTATTGTCGTTCGCCTGTTTCAAAACAGCAGAAAGGGCCCATTGGGAACTTGACGCTAGGGAACTTGGAGATCTTCGATTGGGAGAACGACCCTGATGGACTTTGCACAGTTTGACGCTCATCAAGGTCCTACGTGTTCCCGCACTCAGAGAGTTGCGCTGGAATGTACCTGGCTACCGGCCTCGGAACGCTCAAGCTCTTACAATGTTCAATCGTCTCCCTTCAACGCTAGTCAAAGTGGAAGTCGACTTTGCAATTTATGAGTCCGCCGTTCGCAACGGAATAGACAAGAACATTGAGCATCTGATATTGCACCCATGTAATACTACCGACTTGAAGTCTTGCGCCCAAACCCCGAGGCGAACGCTTGGCAAGCGCGATACCTCGTCTGAGGAAATTAACAATCAGGGGACCAGTGACATATGATGGCTCAGAGTTCGAAGAGCACTGTCAGCGTCTTGATGAATCATATTCAGTTGACATATTGGAGGGAAGGTTGTCCCAGGCCGACGGTAGCTTTTCGTTAGAATTGGGATCGACTCGGATCAAGTGGGCAAAGAGGGTCAAGACTCGATTAAAAGAGATAAAAGCTGGAGGGTTTAAATTGGTCATCAGTCAGTATGGAAGAGAGGTTCAATGGTTGTAGGGTACTTGGATGCATTTGGGATTCACCGTTCAAAGACCTCGCGGTAGTCGTGTCAATCTCCAGCCTCATGTCCGGTCGCCGTCCGCATCAGGTTATATTGCAAAACTGAAGAGGTTAGTGGAATCTCGTCAAGTGTCTGTTATGGATAGCCAACATGACTGGAAACGCCGAGAAATCCCTCCGAGCTCCTTCCCTTTGTTGAGAACGACAGTTCATTGATGCTAGAAGCAGATCATATTCAAACCCCAGTGATCCGACCTTGGTGATGGCATCATCTGAACTAAATTTCTCACTTGACTCCGAACCTCACAGCCGATAGACAATTGTATTATTTGTATACGTCCATTCGATGTCTGGAGCCATACTATTAATTATCATGGCACGTTGAATGGCGATCTATCCTCTCTAAGTACGCACCAGCCATTCCTGTTAATGTAGAGTCACTCCCCGCTGAAAGGTGCTTAAGCTCTCTCAATCGCTGTCCATTCGCCGCCAACTCGACGAAGCACCACAGACAGATTTGTCACACTAAAGTCGGTACCATGTTCAACCCGCCATTTCACTCTCGAGAGGATGAAGTCGCCTACATCTACAACGAAACAAGTCGACTTGAACACCTTATCGCGCAACTCCACGAGGAAAGAGCTGCACTGCTCCGTAGATTGAATATAATCCAGTCACCGACGGCGACTCTTCCAGCCGAAACACTCTCCTGCGTTTTTGAACACGCTTGCCCATCCCCCAATTTCGGTGATCGACACACCTTCGCAGCCTCCGCTGAAGATGATGAACCAACAAAAGTTCGACCTTTCCAGCTCACCCTTGGTGCAGTTTGTTCTCACTGGCGTCAGGTGCTTTGCTCCAGCCCCCGTTTATGGAGAACTATTGCTTTAGACATAGAGGTTCGCTCTGTGAGGAAGAGTGCCAATATATTGGGATTGTTTTTACAAAACTCGAAGACTGTGCCATTTACCCTTTCCCTTACACTTTCCCGAAGTTATGGGACCAAACACTCCTTTCCTCGTTCATCACAGTGTGGATGCTCTCCTTATTGCGAACCTTCCAAGGATCAGGGAGCTTCACCTTGTCCGTCCTCCTCGCCATTGGCATTTATATACCTATCTCCTCACCAAGGTCGTTGATTGTTCCTTGGACCTCCGTCGTCACGACACATATAATCCAGACAAAACCGTCAAACTTCCTCCGGAAGCGCCCCTCCGTCGCTTTTCGCTGCAGTATGCTCTATGGCGGTTTGATTCAGACTTTCAACTGCCCTGGTTGTCGATTACATCGATGACTCTTTCGTCCCTTCCACCTGACCTATCTGTTCAGGCATTCATCCAGTGCCCAAACCTTATTGAATTCCGCTGTGCCTCGTATTTACCTTTCTTACCGCCTGTGAAGTCAGTGGATATAACCGGCCCGATCACATTCAATTACCTGGAGGTCTTCGAATGGGAAACAAAGGCAACTCCTTGGAGTCACGCCTTGATTCGTTGCCTCCACCTCCCGGTACTCAAGAAAATGCGATGGAATGCTTTTGACGATCCAACCGATAGTCATATCCAAGCATTCCTCCACCGCCTACCACCATCCCTCACCGAATTAGAACTCTTTCCCCCCTCTCATTTCGCCTACATCCGCGATGATATGAACATTGAACATCTAAGCATGGTGGCTTGCACAGCTCAAGACCTCATGGCTGTATTTCAGAAACTCAAACCGAGACGAGAGGGCGAACTCATCTTGAAACCATTACCACGGCTGATGAAGCTGACTATTGGGGAAGAGAATGAAGATCTGAATCACCTTGATGGAACCTATTCAATCGCAGTGTGGCAAATGCTCGATATGCGATTGGATCCCTCCATCAATAAGTTCTGCCTGGACATGCCCTCCGTACACATCGAGTGGCTTCCAGAAGTGCGCACGCGACTTGTGGCTTTGGCACAGACAGGTTTTAATCTTCAGATAAACGAGGCGCAGGTCTAGGTGAGGATGACCAAGTCCCCATTGTTCGTCAGTTATTACTCATGCGGGGATTACAGCTATGTTCGGTGACGCTTGTTGCTCATAACATTCGCGTTATTCCATTAAGTATATAGAATGTAATCGTGCACGGCAAAATTTAATCCACCTTAGGCCCTCAGACTCTTTCTCTTTGTGGTTCTTTTTTCTGTCTTTCTGATGATTTCCTTCGCCACTCCGCATCTTTAATAATACCCGAGAACGTCAGGAGACCGGACAAAACAAATCCCATTGGTTTCGCAAACTTCCAGGGAACTGACCAAATGATCACGAAAATCGTGAATTTAACATGATATCCGATCTGTCACGTTGCGTCGAGTCCAACAGAGCATTATCCGGTGGTAAAAGAGCCACTTACTCGCTTTCCTAGCGGCTTTCTGTTATTCTCTATCAGTAAACAGTGTATTTATTTTGAGGGCAGAACACACTCATAAAAAGAAAGCGCCAAGATGGACAGACCTCGAACAAAGTTAAATAGGAGGCAAACCGAGCTTAGTGGTAATGGCAAGGAGGATTACGCGAATGGTTTCACTTAAAGCACTGGTTGAGATCCTCGCTCCGTATAGGGTAGCAATCGCTACGAGAACATGTGTAACAGACCGATACCACGATTTGAGCTTCCAAAGGTTCTAAGCTCTCGCTACGCGAACAGATTGAATGAGCCGTGGAATACCTCCAAAGCATGTCAAAGCTCGATTTCACATAGTAAAGCCATCTGTCGAAAGCACTTGAAATGCTATTTCAGTATCATGATTGAAAGAAGGAACTGACACCTATCGAACATGAGCAGGTAAGCAGTAAGGATGTTTATGCCCTTACACGAGGACGCCCGAAGGAATGATCGCAGCCCCGGACCAGACATTGCGAAGTCATATTTCGGGTTCTGCTGGCTTTCCTCCCTTCAAAGCCTTTCTCCGAGCACCCTCGACGAGAAAGTCAGTCACGGACCCCGAGAATATTTCCTCGACGACTCGGAAGGTGACAATTCATCAGATTATCTCTAGGCAAGTGGTAAACACAGGACTCACGAACCAAGAGTCAGGTTCGGCTCCATCGCAAGGCTACAAGTTGAAGCGTGTCGGAGTTCACGAGTGCGGCAACATAAAAGAAACTCATCTGTTCTGTGATGGCTTGAAATATCTCAGTAAACTGAGCTGGGCCTATGGTGAGGGCACCCGAAAAGCCATAGGTGGCCACAATAGCACTAATCCCAAAAGGTGAGTGAAATGTCTTGCAGAATTAAAGAATTTTCTTACTTATAGAGTTCAGGGAAGAAAATGAATGAGTGTTTGAGCATTTGATATGGGCAAATGAAATCTGACAAGCACAGGCCGTAACTCGGTTGACACTCTTTATCGATGAGGCGCAGACACTGCAGATACGTCAGTAGGTTGGGAGTGGGTGGTTAGTATGGAGCGTGAACAATTTTCGAGCCTACCAACACATCGAGCGCATGGCAAGCAGAAAGGGTATCACGTTGAGCTTGTCGCTGGAATAGGGCATTGGGGAGCATGAATACAATGATGATGGTCGTGGCACCTGAGGAGAATGACATGAGCCCTGTACAGAAATCGGCATTCACAGAAATTCACCCATAATAGTGCCGCCAAGATGGAGAGTCCAGTGCCATCCCAGATCGAGCTCAACATACCCTCCGATCTAGGAATTCGGATGAGTGGCATGTTGGCTCAATATAAAAAGGTCAAGGACCGATGATAGAAGTAACATGAGACATATTTTGTGCCATGACAGTGAAAAACCCCATAGCCCTGCCTCTTCAGTGGGCGAAAAAGATGTTCGAGTTAGCTGGGATTCCGAGTATGATGTTAACCCAGTAGATGCCACTAAGGAAACAGAAGGCAACTAGCCTGGCGAAAGATCTCGACTCTGCGGTGCTAATCACAAACGCGACAGTTGAAACAGAAGTAAGCAAGAATACAAGGCGATGGCCATAGACGTTGGTGATTGGAATAAAGATGAAACCAGCAATGGCACTGGCAACGGCAGTGGCAGTGGACCGGAAAGTGGCGATGTGAGGAGAGATGAAGAACTCGCGCAGAATTTGGTCAATAGTGGGGTTGGTCATGTTCCCAGCGAGTCCCGATACAAAACCAGTAAGAGAGGCCTCCAGAATGATCAAGTATTTCAGCCACTGATTCAATTTCTTATCTGAGCACGCACGTCGACTAGCGACTCTTAAACTTGAGGCTGTCACGGATAAATCGTAAAAAATTGTATAGATTCTCTTGAGCTTTTTAGAAATGAAGACCGATAGCCCATGACCCATGTTCGAGATATATGTAGGAATGCCATCTCTAGCAAGGAGACCCTAAAAGAAAAAAAGATGCATGTTTGAAATTGTGGTGGAAATCGTGTTCGTCGTCACGGTTCCTGCTGGTCGAGGGTTCTCGAATGTTGGCCGCTTTTCAGATGGTAAGCATCTGAGGCTCCGAGGTACATCAAACTGACGATGTATCTAGCTTGTAGCCCGCTGCAAGTTTGCCAAGGAAATAGAGGCGCTGAGGAGCTTTTTCAAACTGAAGAGGCCCCAGTTGATGCCGTGCACGGCAATACCCGAGCTCAAGATGATATCCGACTGAGTTACTGTCTAGGCGTGCTTGCTGTTCGCTGGGAATAAATGGTGTCTGCACGGATCAGAACCTCGTCTGACGGGCACAAAAAACAGGTATTCAAGAAGAGTAACTAAGTCCACGGAAATGAGTGGATTTTCGCGTGCTGTTCATGGGTGGCGGTATCGCATTCTGCTCCAGTGCTTCATACAATCACCACGAATAGCGTACTCTTCGCGAGTTGCAAATAATCGAACATTAAAATATAATACGTGAAAATCAATTATCTAGTCATGCTTCCGAGGCTGGTTGGCTCGACGCGTCAAAAAGACAATTCAACTGTGGGGAACCTTGAGCAAGTACTCGTATCTCTAAGCCTTGACACTTGCGTCCCCGGTTCATATTCTCCTCATTCAGATTTGCTACGCCTACTGCAGTCAAGTGCCACCAGAAAAGAAACCACTTAGTCTACTAGTACGCCGGCTTTTCTCCAGTTCGCACCCTTCTTCATGAGCTCGAGGAGAGCCGCAAAAGTGAAAAGGCTAAGAGATGCACAACAAATTTAAGTCGGAATCCTGTCAATAACTGTGAGACTTAGTACCTTAAAACGGCGAAGACCATAAACGCCCAATGATAACCAATCTGTTGCGTCGGTTATCAGTGCAACTATTAAGTTGGTCACCTCGATACTCACTCGGTGTTCCACTGAAACCCTTAATGTAAAGGCGTCATTGCTGTGAGCTGGGTAACAATCGCTGCAGCAGTAAGTATAGCAGACAGATGCAGTCATTTGCACCGTTACTCTCATCATCTTCTGCTCAATGTGCGCGATAAGTATATGAAGACATACCCCCAATATAGGTGAGTGCTCATCAGTTTTCCAGCCCGACTTAAGCAGGTGAGTCGCACATACCTATGGCCACACACAAGGTACAATGAAGTTGTCGGAATAGTGGACCGAAAAACCCATTTCCAGGAGTTGTGGGTTTGACTACCGGGCTGGAGTGTCGCGATGCTTACACCTAAAACTGGAGGTTAGAAATACTCGTTTGATTCTACCCCGCACTCACATAAGTAGCCCAAGCGGAACGATCACAGCTGTAGGCCATATCCCCTGAAGCCGAATTTCTGGCTCAACCGTTGATCCGAATCTAATTACCCGTTTACGAGCACGTCTGATGAAGAAATCTGTCACTGGACCCGACCGATGATGCTGGTCATTTACTAAAGATATGTTAGCTCAAAAGTGACCCATGATGGTGATGAAGTGATCAATGAGTACTTGTCATCCCAATACAATCACCAACCGCGTCACAAGTCTAACATGTCCGTCGTTAGCACAGTCATCAAAGGACCACAAACAAAAAATATACCTATTTTGAAAAGAGTCGAAAATGATACACCTCAGTAAATATGGCTGGTACGGCGATTAAAGGAGACACTGAACCATAAGATGAAGCAAGCGAGCTGGAAGAGAGTACATCTCAGCCAATCCATAGCTCGGGAACTTCTGTTACTCGCTAGCTAACTTCTGAAATGGTGACTGAGGGATATTTCAACATCCTGAGGGGCTGAACGAGAACATGCCACATCCGAACACTACGGTGCGCCGGCATACGTTCTCGGTCGATGAGTTTGAGGCAGCGGAGATACGTGGACCTGCTGAGAGGTGGAGCTTGATATGTTTCTGTCAAAAGAGACTTGTCATCATCCATTTATTTACTGGCGTCATCGAAAGTGAGCGCTTGG
>KQ961901.1:412100-426228 GCA_001563735.1 Leucoagaricus sp. SymC.cos | reverse complement strand
TGAGCATAAAGCCTGTACGCATTCCGTCCGTCAGCAGAGGTATTATCTCAACGAAATAAAAATAAATGAACCTAGGAGTACTGCACCTATCCAAAAGGTCCATCGCCAGCCGAGTGTTTGTGCCACTACTCCACCAGACTAAAAAGGCTTCTCGTTGAAAATAACATTAAAAACCAGGAAATTGCACCAGCGGCGAAAAGTGCGCTCTCTCGAAAGTGACAGGGATGAACCTCCCTGATGAACGAAGAACAGACTAGGAACGAGTGCAATTCCAAGGACGACAATTATAGCGTTAATCCCCATAGGCCCTCCAAGTGCAACTAGTACCCCGAGCGAGGTTGAGCCGCTGCGAAAGCAGTAACAAAGACCTGGAAAGCCATGCTGACCAGATAGTCAATCCATGCCCATATATATTAGCATAGGGTATGAGGGTTGCGGGGGAGGATGGCAGAGACGAGCGAGTGATAGGCCGTGACTTGTGGGGTGACGTGGAAATCACGAGTGAGCTGTTAGATTGCTTGCTGGACAAAACATTCCATCTCCCATGGTTGCAATGAAACACGGAACACAGAGTTCAGCAGCTATCATGTACTTCAACCACTGCAATGAGACGCGCCAATGAATGAATAGAATCACACAACGAACGAAGAGGATTACATTAGGATAATTGAGTGGGTTGAGAGGAGAGGACATCGGCTGTCAAGTTTCACAGGCGCTTCTTGCCTGGAGGTCATAGGAGACTCAGGCACCATGTCTAGCGAACGGATTCGTTAATGAAAATCTCTCCAGTAGAGCAGTAGATATTATACCTCGTGCTGGAACTACAGTCAGAGTAGGAAGGCGTTGACATGAAATATTGATTCGAGTAAGGGGGCAGAGTAAACCAAGATGAGCGGCTCGGGTAGGTTGGTTGGTCTTTGACTACCGACGATCGCGAACATTTATTGGTATACGTACCATTACCAATGTATTTCGCTATATACACGCTGCTAGAGTCATTCGTATTGGATCGTACCACCTTGATGGGGACATGGTGAGCTTGACGACCACGGTTGAGCGGGTTTCCACCTTTGCTCCTGTGGTTGCTCGAGCGCTCAATGTTCAACTGAGATCACTGACGTTATTTTACCCCTGACTGAGACGTTCACTTGATCGCAGTGATCGCGTAGGTGTTTCGGCAGAGCCACAGCAGGGCGGAACACCAAACATGGCCGCAGTCTGCCAGAGTGCGATGGCCCGGAGACGACTAAGAGTGAAAAAATCCACTCGAAAATTCAATTAGCGAGTAATAAACGTAGTACAGGACACAAGAACCGAGCTGTGATACTACATCAAGCAAGGCGAGACTTTCGTCCAATCCTTAAGCGCTTTAATTGACTTATTCAACGGTCCATTTGTCCTTCACTGATGCTCCTGGGCACCTCTAATCTTCTCCGTCTTCAAACCATGACCCCCAAACTCACCCCCAAGCCCAGACTTGGCACCAGAATACCTTTCTTGTCCAGTAATTCCTCCCTGCTGAGCGCTCGTGCCGTATCCCCCACTTCCAGTGCCACCATACCCGGCACCAGCACTGTCACGGTGCTGACCACCAGACCCGGTGTAGCGTCTAACGTGCTCCTGGCCAACGCCACCTCCGGTACCAGTGCTCCCATATCCTTCACGCTCATGCCTTTCCTTCTCTCTGTGCTTCTCGAATTCCATCTCCCTTTCCCTGTCGTGACGTTTTTCTCTGTCATGTTCAAATTGCTCTTTCTTCTTGTGGGCCCTTTCGACGGCGGCTTTCAATCCGATAGTCTCACCGATGGTATAGCCACCAGCGTTGACAATCAAGACGAACCAAGCCACACCTTGAAGGGCCGCGAGCAAGAGAACAGAGGAGCCGAACTTCTTGGGAGAGAAGAGACAGCCTAGTAGCCCAATATACGCGAACGCTCCGTTCAACGTGGCTGCAAAAAGGGTGAATAAGAGATTATGCAGGGAAAAAAATAGAACATACCGATGGTCATGTACGCACTCTCATGGCCGGATATTCCAGCTGATAAGGCTGCAATGCCACATCCCATGATGAGCGCAGCAATAGCGTACGCGCCTCCAGGGTCGGCATCACGATAAATAAATTGCTTGATATCCATAGCACATGAGCGACCCATCTCAAAATAAATTCAAATAAATTATACAACACACCAATCCAGAATACTTCGACACAAACGCAGGAGCCGGACCATCATAAACCGCAATGGGCAAAAACATGATCCCCCAAGCCAAAAACACATCAAACACTCCTTTAGCAATTACAACAGTCCTAGCACGATTGGCTTTAACAGCATGATCTTCAGTATGTGTATGACTGGTGGTAGAGAGATAACGAGACATGGCGAGAGAGTGTGAGTGAGTAATGTCGTGGATTCGGGGGGTTATATAGGCAAGTGTGGAGCATTCGCGTCTACATCTGGGTTTTGTTCCAAGACCTGTCTTATTGCCTCATAAATCCTCCGCTCCCGGTCATACCTCTTCATATCCACATCAAACGCATGTCTCGCATCATTCAGCCGCTTCACCTCTTCATCGTATTTCCCTTTCATCTCTTCCCATTCTCTTCTCATCATCACAGTCTCCTCCACATGCTTCCGCTTCTCATCCTCGTATTCTTCCCTCTCTCGATGATATTTCTCCAAATCTTCAATTAGCACCTGCCGGTCATCGGATAACCTCATCCGCTGTTCCTCCAACTCCATCTTCTGCGTCTCGATATCTTTCTGAATAGCCTTGAATATTCGCATCTCGTCTTCAAGTTTAGCTCTCTCCTCCGCTAAATCTCGTTTCTCCGAACCGATGAACAACTCGTCTTCCCTCAGCCGTTGTCGATTAGCTTCCATTAACACTTTTGCCTTCTCCAACTCCCTCCACTCATCCTTCGTCCTCTTCTTCCATGTCTTGTATTTATCCTTCTTGCGCAATAAAATATCCCATTCCACGCGTAACCGTTCCGATTCTGTCAAATCACGAATCTCATCTCGTGGAAGTCTCGTCAGCCCACCTCCAGCAAGAGGCTGTGAAGGGTGAGCGAAAGATTCGGATGCAGATCGAGGTGTTCGATGATGATCATGATGCGCGGTAAATGCTCGTCCTGCCGGAGGCGGAGGTGGCGGAGATCCATATCCTCGCGAAGGGGATAACGGTGACGTTGGTGAGTTCAAGGAGAAACTAGGCATGGGATCCCGGTTTTTGGAATGCTTAGCGGTGCCATAGATCGTGCTCGGTCCTGGTGAGTGTGGATTTTGCAGGGTGGATTCCATAAGTGTGGGTCTGGACAAAGATAAGCCGATTGTGAGTCTGAATGTTGAAAGGGAATTTGAGAGGTATAATAACGCACGAGAGAGCTGTTCTAGTTTGTGTTTGTGTTTGCTGTGTTCGAGTCATCGGTACTCAAGAAATATAAGGGCTACCACGAGGCGGCAGCGAGACTAATCAGTCTGTCAGTGGGCGGGAGATGGAGTTAAGTAAAGCAGTAAACGTGTTCGCGTCAACGTCAACATCAACATTAAGAACTTTCGCACAGGGGCGAAGTCATCAACAATGCTTATAATAGATACTTGCTCTAGCAATACACCAAATCCTGAGTACATACAATAATAAGGTCCATGAAATGAAGAAAATCTGCAAGAAATCATGCAAGAGATCAGCCTCAACTTCCTTTCCTTCCTCCTCAAATAATGCAATTGACAAAATTATGGCTATGGATCAGCATACGAAATCCTCTTACTCTCAACACTCTGAGCGCCTCTCGACACAGGTCTCGCATACGGCACTCCAACTGCGACCTGCACCTGTACAGGCGGCTGTACCCCTCCCACCGGCGCATTCCAGAAAGCAGGATCAACATAAGTGCTCGCATCAAACTTCCCATACGATCCTTGCGACCTCAAGCTCGCATCCGAGCCACTCCTCTGTAATCTCGGAGCTGGCTGTAAAAGTTCCGACTCTTGTGCACTCGGTGGATTTTGTCGAGCTGCGCGAGAGGGAAGAGGGTGGAACAGTGTTGGACCTGGAGTCATTCCTGCGTTATTATTCGTCCATTCTTTCCCGCCGTCAACGCTGCCCGCAACACCGGGAATGGGGTCTATACGTCTGATTACCGTGACCTTTGGCTTCTTGGCTTCTTCAAAAGGTAACACAGATTCGGTGCTCCCTGGCAAGCCTTGCGCTTGGAAGATCTTTGGCGTTGACCGAGGTATTGGCGATATTGATCGCGGGAATGGCTGCTGCGGTTGGGGTTGTTGTGGTATAGGTGGTTCATCGTGTCCTGCAACCCTCGTGGTTGAAGTTGCTAAACTCGTTCCACCACGTCCTGATCGTGACAAACTTCGAATAGAGGACTGTTTCGGACTCAGATAGTCAGCATCTTGAGGTATCGATTGTCGATGTCCTGAGACTCGTTCCGTATCGCTCTGTCAATTAGAATTGAACAAATTTCATTAGTCAGCTCCATTTGTGTGCCAATCAGGAGATGGAAGCGACTTACGGGTGGTCGAACAGCAATCCCGATTCCCGCTTCTGGAGTCATATCTTCACCCATCATCGTTCCACCAGGTGGATACGCCCTCTCCTTCCCTTTCCCTTTATTACCCTTTGGCAACGGGGTAGGCGTATCGACCGGTGCGCCATTACTCACACTCCCACCGATACTCGCGCTTCCACCACTTGCACCCGACAATCCACTCTTCTTCGTCCTCAGTGGTTGAATTACCGGGAACTGCAAACCACTATTACTACCACCACCTCCCATACCAACACCCGGATCAGGTCTGAGTAAAGCGCTACCTTCAGGTACCGGTGCGACAGGATGCGTGTACGGTCCCCTTTGTCCACTCCTGATTGAACTTGGACCCACACCAGCCATGTTAGGCCAATCCGGACTCTCTGGGTCAGGGTTTACAGCGACCATCCTGCTATTCGTTGATCTCGCAGACTTCATCGAGCGTCGATCCGCATCAACGGAGTTAGCCGCGAATGGTCTGACAGGGGGTTCGAGTGGTTGTTCCTGTCCTCCTTCATGGAACGTCGGTCTAATAGGAGTGGTATCCCTGCTCGTCGGGTTTTCTCTAATCACGCTCAACTTCTTTCCTATTCCACCTCCTTGTGATCTCGCACTTCTCCCTGATACGCTTTGTGCTTTTCCACCTCCGCCCGCGGTACCCAAGCTGTTGACGCTTCCGGTGCTAGTATTCGCTGGTCCACCTCTTGAATACCCTCCGCCACCGACATTCCCGGGCGCACTCAGTAAATCGAATTGGGAAGTGGATATATATGTTGATGCGGAGCCAAAGGACGTTACTCGTGGTTTATGTTCCTGAGCCTGACCTTGGCTGGCCTGACTTCTCTGCGCTGGAGTAGGAGGATACCTTGCACGTTTACCAGCCGACGTCATCGAGGCACTTGCACTAGCAGCTCTTGAATGTCGATGTGAACTTGGCCCTACATTAGCGATTGGGGGTGGACCATGCGAAGAGGCTTGCGTTCGTATCAACGGTGCTTGCTCACCACCACCACCACGACCAACGCTGGAAGTATGCCCATGACTAAAAGCGGAGGTATGACCGTGCCCAGAAGCAGATTCTGGTCCCCCGACTTCGTCATCTGCAGCTGCGCCACCATCGACTTCCTCTTCCAAAGCAGGATCAATAAGGACCTTTTGTTTCGGTTTCTTCCGGAAACTGAGGTTGCGGTACCAAGACACCGCTGTTTGTTTCGTTTTTGAAAGTGAGGGTCGACGGAAATTGACTCTTTTGGATTTACCTCCTGAGGACGATGGCGCTACTGTCGGCCTTGCTGAGACAGGCGTCTCGGGTGGTGCGGAGGACTGCCCAGCACTCGAGGGCCCGGCACCTTGGCCATCATGCGACGTGTTGGCATTGATGATCAGGGTAGCTGGTTGTGGTGGTGTAGGTCCGTGTAATGCACTATGTTCAGCCCCTGTGACCCACTCTTCTGGTTGTTTGATGTTGGTTATCTGTTCGATATCGCGCTGGGATGGTATAGATACAGGATAATGATCCACTAAGGGTGTTGGTCCGCGTGATGGTGCACGTTCATGTTCGGGTTGAATGTTTTGTCGAGGGACAGGGCGTCGAGTGGGGGAGTAGCCGGTCTTCATAGGTACTTTGTGTCCATTCGGGAAAGTGTGAGTGCCTTGAGGGGGAGTGATGATAGGTAAGGAGTTGAGTTCCTGGAAGGGTGATTCTTCATCATCGTCGTGAACATCTTCGTCACTTTCTTCAGGGGGTTGATCGTTCTGAGCTGGAACTTGAGGCTGCTCAGTCCTCGGAACTCGCACCACCGCGGGAGGTGGCGGCGGTCCACTCCGTTGGCCCGATCCAGAACCAGAGCCAAAGCCAGTCCCGGAACTGGGTCCAGCAGCCGCATTAGCTACCTGGGTAGCTGCTCTGGGATTCGCCACGGCCTGACCCTCAGCTCTCATCTGCAACTTCATCACGTTCTCGGCTTGTGCCTTCATGAACCCTTTCTCGAATCCTTCCCTCCTTCCCTCTTCTCTAGCCTTATCCATAATTCTCTCTCTCCTGATCTTCCACGCCTCATCTTTAACTCTCCCAACTTCCCTTTCCACTTCCTCTCTGCCTAATTTCTCGATATCCAATTCCCTTTTCAACCTCTCCACTTCTCTTGTTTTATGTTCTAGCTCAAACTGAGCCACACGTAGATCTTGGGCTGTACGCTCAGCCAATGATTCGGCGGTTTCTCGGAGAGACGTTAAATGTGTGAATGTGGTGAGAGAGTCTCGCTCGAGAGACGCAGATTTTTGAGACTCGACGTCAAGGAGAGTGAGGGTATTCGTGAGTGTACTATGTAGTTTGGACGTCTCGCGTTCAGCGGAGATAATCATCCGAATCAAGTCTTGTTTTGAGATATCCGAACGTTGAAGTTCTTGTTCACGGTTTCGCCACCATGATTTAGAGGTTTTGTTGTTGTTGCCGTTACGACTGCTTTGGCCGTTGTTCGTATGACCGTTGGTGTGTCCGTAGCCATTACGCTGGGTAGAATGGTGGTTAAGGTTTCTGTGTCGACGTTCTCGCTCTCGAGAGGGTGTGGCAGGCGACTGAGATTGTGAGGTTGATTGAGAATGGGAACGAGAACGAGAGCCGGATCCGTCGATTGAAGATATAGCTCTTTGAAAGCGTATTGGAGGAGATGCTGAAGAACCAGATGTCGGGGATAACAGCTCCGAGCGCGGTGAACGATTATCTCTATTACCAGGACAGATTAATAAGAATATCAACCCCCGAAGTTTCGGAGATGACTTGATGAAGACGTACTCGGTATGTAAGGAGACAGGCATGTTTGGACATAATCATCGTGTGTAGAGAAAAGGTGGGAGAGATTAGGGAGGCGTTTACAACATGAACAACATCAGACCCGGAAGAGAAGGAGGACACGAGGCGTTTGCGGACCGACTAAGCAGGGAAAAAATAAACTCGAGAACAATAACCGCCCATTGAGCCAATCACGATCGCGCTTTTCCAGGCCCCTTGTGGGAATTCTTCCAGTGCGTGATTCGAACGCGTCAACTCGGGGCTCACGTGTACCTGGACAGCCACAACACCTCGGTTTATCTGATAAACTGCTTAGGGTAAGGTTCTCTTGATCACTGTGGTGAGAAACTGACCTGGCTTGACAAGGCTACGAAACGGTGAAAGTTACTAGTAAATCTCTTGGTGACAACTTGAAGCACGACGATCAAGCCGGAAAATCGATTCCTTCCTCCGCCCAGAATACCACTAATCATCTTACCACGCTTAATTAGTCTGCCAGCGGTGTTGCAAGTCTGATCGTTGATGGTTCTGCGAGATGGGCTTCTTGCAGCGCTCATGTCTATGGACATTTGACAGCAACACTGAATTTAATGCAGTCTTTTCGCAAACTGAGCAGGGTACCGAGTATCACAGCAGGTACCTTTCGAGCAACAGAATTTATGAATTCGGGCCCGAGCCCTATTGTCGCTTCTCGCAGATACCCATAATTATTGAACAGAGTGTTTTCAAAGGTAACGGAAAGAACCAAGCATTAGTACAAAGCCAAAGTTGTTCACAAAAGAGCCCAGCCGAAAAGGGCTTATCAGTTGCCAGAACGTCGAACTCATAGCTTTTGTCCTCTTCTGTGGAACATCGTTCGCCATGGCGAAATTGGTCAAGGCTGAACCTCTAGATTGTAGTGAGCAGAGAACTCATTGACGACAATCGGTACCGCAGTATAGCTAATTCATATTTCTGAGCCGATTTCTGGTGGCGTAGGCTCCATTAATATCTTGCTCTCGACTCAGTGTTGATCATTACTCAGTACTCAGGTCCAACTTCAACTGAATGTTGAATGGCAAATGAGACGTCAGTGAACGAGATGAATGAATTGCAGATCTATCAACATGTGCTATTCCGAGTCGAATAAGTTACAAACTATCGAAGAGGTACTATAGGTAGTCCGTACATGAGCCAAACCACATTGTATGTGACTGTTCAGGAGTTTAAAATACATGCATACAAGTCAACCTAGCATCCTCCGGGAAATCAGGAATAGCTTTGAAATCCACCATATTATCTCGTACAACATGGATACCAGGTTCATTGGAGAAACCAGTTTCCGATGAGTCCACAATCATAATCGTTTCCGTAAACGGGTGTGGAGCAGTAATAGCAGCGTTGGTAGGTGTCACGTCGTTAAACGCAGTGCAAGAAAGCAGTGAATGAGACTGTAGCAGATCAAACTTGCTACTCAGAGTAGGGCAGACACTCGGGTACGAGTAATCTGATTGCTCTTGATTAAATGAAGTGTTGAATTGGGGTACCGGTGGGGGTTGGTAGAATGGGCTAGGGGATGGGATAAGGAGGATCTGTGACCCTTC
Organism: Leucoagaricus sp. SymC.cos; assembly: GCA_001563735.1. Classification (NCBI taxonomy): domain Eukaryota; kingdom Fungi; phylum Basidiomycota; class Agaricomycetes; order Agaricales; family Agaricaceae; genus Leucoagaricus; species Leucoagaricus sp. SymC.cos. Next base: position 417,314 of record KQ961901.1, on the reverse strand, counting down.
TTCGTCGTACTCGACCTCGCAAGCGGCGTGAAGGTTGAAAGGAGCGTGCCAGTCTTCAAATGAGAATTTGAGGTTTGGTGAAATAGAGGTTTCTCTGGAGAGGTCTGATTCGTCTCCGGACGTCAGGTCCTCTGACATTGGGGAAAATGGGCAGACGGAGGATGCAGGAGAACAAGGCTATTGATAAACGTTCGAAGTTAGTATCATAAGCATAGTAATGAGTTGGTGACTGATGAGACCGACCTCAATGATGATCCCTGAATGATCGTTAGCGTTGGTTGCGGGGATGGCAAGAGAGAGGGAAGGCATTTCGATTTTAGGGAGTGACCACCTGCAATAAAAGCGTAGAAAATTATGCGAAAGAGCGAAAAGCGATGACGATGATATTCTCGACCAGTCAAGAATATAGGAGCAAGTATTAAACGCTTATGTGCGTCAACAATAGAAGACGAAAGGTGATCGAAGAAGACGAAGAAGGTTGGTATTGGTGGACCCTTTAAAAGAGCAGACTCGGGGTATTTATGCTCTGAATCTATATGAAACTAATCTAGCCGGCCAGAAACGGTCAATTACTTTCTCCACTTCCCTCAAACACAAACGATGAGGAATCAGGAGTGGATTTGAATCTAGAATGGACCAGGGTCGGGGCTCGGACGGCCGTCCATGTCTGGGATGGGCGGAGGGAGACAATGTGACATCAAGGGCGCTTGGCACAATCAAAGTCGATTCTCCATCTGGTGCAACAAGTCAACACTGCATCTAAACAACACCAAGCACATACGTTTCAGCTTCGCGGCAACTTTAACAAAACCGTTCAGAAGATAATATCTTTGTCGAGCGACATTATTTACTCACAATCTACCAAAATTTTGACTGGCGCCATGGTCCGACAACAGGAGCTCGCGCCCACTTTGCGATCACCTTGCAGCCCAGGACCTCAGCAGTCCCTCACGACGAAGCAAGAGCAACATCGACGGCAGTGCTTGATGCTAGTGATAGCCAACTATTCGTGGTTTGCTCATAACGACATCCTCCATTGAACATAGTCCGAAATTGTTGGCTTTGGACATTGACACAAACCTTCACGCCGAGTAACCTTAGAACTCCACAAGTGGTCCTACTCGTCTATTTCTCGCCTGACGTGAGCAGAGCAGTTCCAACGACAACAATCACAGATCAACAACCCACATCCCAGAGCACAAGCACAAAAATAACACGAAGTAATTGCGCGCCTGAGTCGGTCAGTGAGGTAACTTTTCATATCTCGGTGGCTTCTTCCTGGGCTTCAGTCGCGTGTAATTCTTCAAATTCCCGAGTGAAATTTCGTCTCTCCCCTCCGCCATCCGAACAACCTCTCTCAAAGGCCCCAACACGGCTTCCTCGAATTTTTTCATCCTCTGTTCTTTTGTACGTTTAGCCGTCTGTTTTTCGGGCTGTGGTTGATACAGCGGTGAGTCGGTCGGGAGTTTAGGATTCCAAGTCAAGAGTCCTTTATTTCTGTTTTCGGAATGCCAGCGTCGTTGGACGTAAATGAAATGTCCGAGAAACTTCGTGACTTGATGTGGAAGCCCTCTTGTGTGAGAAGAATTATAGAGCAAAGAGAGGGTATTGTCCACTGGGATACCGGTTGTTAGGTTGATCTTTTTGCTTCGGTGTATCAAAACACTCACTCCGTTTGTTCCAAATGTCAAGCCATGCTTTTTGTTTCTCCGTTTTTGCATCGTCCTGCGCGGTCTTGTTTTTGACATGCATGTTCACCAGGCCAGCGCGTCGAAATGTAGGCCTGTAGAGATTTCGGAGCGCAACAGCTTGAGCGTTGCGATGGAGCACGGACGCTGAACATGCCCGGCGAAATAATCGGTAGAAACCACGAAAGTCAGCTGGCAGACCGCTGAGAAACGGCGGCGTTGCCATAGGAAGAAGCAGTGAGGATTTTTGATGTTGAGGAGGCGATCAGAAGCGTCAAACCAAGGAGCTAATGCAGTTATTAAAATGGTGGGTTGTATACACGGTTAATCTAGGCGTCCTCCTTGCTTGGATCTATTTGCGCAACGCCCTTGCGGGCCGTGCATCATCAGGGGCCCAACTCAGAAGCGGCTTTTGTCCTCCACTGACTGTTTCATACAGAGTATACCTAGACAGGGTTTTCCAAAACACGAACCATCGAACCTCGCTTTCAACGTTCTCTCCGCTTTGCCTGACTCATGATCTGCAAAGAGAGGCACCGAGAGAACGCACACTCATGATGAAAGATGATGAAGCACGAAATTCCCCAGTCGCCATCAATCAAGTTCATCACTAGATCATAATTAATCTCTCAGCCCACAGACGTTTCTGGACCTTACCTAGACGATGAGTCCTGACAAACTTGACAAAATGTAAGATCAATGAATTGAAACGACCATATGAAGCTTTGAATATTAATCCCAAGGTCGAATTCGGCCATCTGGGAAAGTACCTTCGTTTACCCCCTGAAAGGTCGTCCAGAATCAGTCTGGGGCACAATTTCTACTTACAGTATTGACGCAGTACAAGTTATTCGAGTAGTGTGCAGGGTCACGGGACTCCGAGATCACAGTGACTAACCCTCCTACGCATTGCCGAGTTTGTTCGGCTGACTACCGCGTACTGGCCTTGTGGTATCGTACTGTGAGTGTGACTGCGGGGTGTTGCGGACAATGGCAACACTCTTGAATAACCTTCATCACGAACAATAGTATCATCTAGCGCTGTTTATTAATGATTCAAGCACTCTGACCTCTTGCCCATTGTTGCTAACGATGAACCACTAGACTGAGGCGCCATGGCGATTCGCCTGGACTTGATACTGCGGCTCAAGCGCTCCTATGCTTAGAAAGAGAATCAGTGTTCTGGCTCGGTACCAATCCGTATAATATCACATTCTTTAGGTTGAGTTTGCTGTTCTTCTAAATGCACTTCCAGCGGATCAGTGCTCGGAGGGCGTGTCTTGTGGCGTCGGTCAAACAGCGTGTCACCGGTCCATACATTCTGTGTCCGCTTTTCGGTTCCTCCTCCATAACGACAAAATAGCAAATGATTCATTGTCCACGAGTTATTCATCGTGTCGCTTTCCGACTTCAGCTACCGCCTCTCCGACAATAGAAATCCCCAGAGCTTCTAATGAAGTACAATTCGCAATCGGACTTCGAAATATACATTCCCTTAAACGTGCTTGGACACACATTCCATAATACACGTACAGTGACATAGCCACGCATTTAATGAATAGAACAATGGACGAACCTCATGGTGGCACCGAATATCAGTGCCCATGATCCTTGATCTTTTTATAGTGTTAATGCGCATCGTCGCTTTTGATTGTGCTATTCCACGTCGTCTGTGCGCTGCCTTAAATGAAGCCGAAGCAGCGATCATAGCCATTCCCAGCCCCCCCTTTCCCCCTTTCGCCCAGCGCGTTCCACTCGACTTCCTAGCCAAAAGCAGCGAAACGCCCATCTCTGGCATTCGGATTCTCCCCGATGAACTTCGACGCTACATATACATTCAACACCCAGCGGTACGACATTCGTCACCGGAGTAGTCGGGTAAGTCTTCCTGACGTTCTGGTGCAAGAGTCACTTCAGGTTCAAATATCACTCTCAGGCGTCAGTGAACGCTACCAGCACCAATAACGGCACGAATTCTTCGGCCAGAAACACTTCGACCACAAATTCTTCTTCCACCACTAATCCTTCTTCGACTCCAAATCCCTCCCTGGGTCGATCTTCCATGCTCGACAATCTGAGAGCGTCGGGCGCGGAGATGAGAAATTGTACTTTCATAGACAGGAACGGAGTGACATATATCCCGGGTTCCCCTACATCCTCTTCCAATGGCCTGTCTAGCTCTCGATGGAACGAGGGTAACTCTGGTGGCGCCTCTGCTTTTGCGTCCGCGTTTTACTCGGAGGGCCTCCGTTCAAACAATAGCAGCGCCACTTCCATTCATATAAGTAGTGGTGGACGGTCTGTGTCGGTCCAAAGCAACGTGACAACCGAGTGGGGGAAGAAGCAGTCCTTGGCTGAGAGTCTGCTGAGTGCTGGACAGGTCGAAGTACATATCCCACCCCCTGCTTCTGGTCATTTTACGGAAACGGTTCAAGGCGAGGACAACGACGACAGTGATATTCAAGGGTATATCCGCTTGGTAGCTCCGGCTATTCGAAGTAGTTCCGAATTCGGCAGAGCTCAGGAGGCCAGCTCGACTCCAAGGCTGCATTCATCCTTCTCCCGCCGCTCTACATCCCGTCTTTTCAACCAGATTCATCCGGAGTCCGATTCAGATGATAACACCAACAACTCCGAATTTATGAGAAGCTCGCCTTCACAGACTTCGACCCCTTTGGCTGGGGATGAGAGTGAAGACGAAGATGGTAGCTTTCTTTTCCGCAGTATAAACGGTTTTCGCCAGGGCAGGGATTATTACGGTTGCATCATGATAGATACGTCGACACTTCCCTCTCATCCCGTCAACTCGTCCCACCAGTCCAGCTCCTTCCATTACTCCACACCTTCCCGCCATTCGTTCTCCCGTCAGTCCAGTTTCACCGGGCCTTCCAATGCCGGGGCTACACGAGAGGGTGCCCTATCCAATATCTACGAAGAAACACCTGTCACCGAATCGAGCCCGAGGCGACCCGCTTCAGATGACCTGACCCGTCGTGCATCATCCCCGTCCAAAGTCTCAACAGAAACCCCCGAACCCACAACAGCGGACAGCAATGTTTGGTGGCAACTTTACCCTCAACGTCAACAGGGAATTTCGGATGGTAATCGCTCAGACCACGAGCGCGAGCATGAGGACGAAGGCAGTGTACTCGGAGAGATTGAAGCCGAGGCACGCAGGACAAACAGTCGATTGTCGCGTGAGTATGATCTACCAGAGATCACTTCTTCGCATTCTCATGTTCACGTTGACCTGAAGGAGGAGAAATCTTTCAACCAGTCGCCACTTCCACCAATTCCTCCTTGTCTACCCTCAACTCCCTTGACTGAACCTCAGAAATGCATGAGGTCGAAATCCGTGGGGGGAAGAGTGCTTTCGGTCATCCTCCCTTGTATCCCGGTGGCTGAGGAGAAGAGAAAGCTTAACGAAAAGAAGGGTAGCCATGGACTAAAGCAGGAGAGTTCGAGGGTGACAGGAGTCAGGGCCATTTCTGTCAGCCGTCGATTGACGAAGAAGAGGAAGGAAGAG
>KQ961901.1:381076-411952 GCA_001563735.1 Leucoagaricus sp. SymC.cos | reverse complement strand
AGAGCGTAAACGGCTACCGAAACAAAAATCGACTGGAACGTTACTGGAAGTGAGGGTAGATCAACATGTCAGTTGCGTCGTGGATTATTATTCCTCTTAATCTCTCCTGGACATGCGTATTCGGACTTCGGCATAAGTTTGATCAGATTGTAGGATACTCTAACCTTCTTGGACGTTTGAGTACAGCACTTATAAATAATTGTGATAGCGACTCACGTTAATCACTAATCGCGTTCATTAGGGTATAATATTACAGCGCACTCTCAAATCATGGTGGGGCACTCGGAAGGGTGTCATCCTGGGGTTCACCAACATACATCTTTGAATGAGCTTCAATCAGCGGAAGAACGTGATGTATAGCGAGTGGGGTTATCTTCATATGTGCACGCTAGATTAGCGTTAGATACGTGGTGTCGAGCATAATGAAAGATAGCTCACAAGAGCAAAGCTAACGCCACCGTTGATCCATGCCCAGATCTCTTTAAACTCGGGATGACTTCTATCCACCGGTCGTTGCAACGTTGGATCTTTGGTTTTACGTAAATGCTCTAAAGTTGCTTTCTTAATGAACTATGAAATGATGTTATGGTCAGAAGACAGCTCAAAATAGCCACTGTGTACATACATCCTTGTTTGCTCGTTCCAAAACAGTTTCCTCAACAACTTTTCCAGGCAGAGAGACATCGCCATTTGAGCTTCTTTTGGCAAGAGGGTGAGGACCGAAAACATCATCCTTTTCTTTCCCTTTTCCCTTTGCTTTCCCAGGAAGAGGTGGCACTTTGAATACCTTATCACCGACGGGTGCACTTGACTGTTCTTTGTTGGTAGCCGCTAACTTCTGTTTCTTGGTCACGGCTCCCTCCTTAGGTCCTAAGCGAAGCGAGAGTGCGCTACTACTCGAACTCGCGGTTCGCTTAAGGGTCCCAGCGCCGCTGCTGTTTGTGCGATTGAATGCAATGGGCGGCCTTCGAGGAGTAGGATCATCAGGCCGAGGCAGACGGCTAGGTATTGGCTTAAGAGGCGGGTGATGCATGAACCGTGCAACCCGTAGCTTGACCGATCGCGCATCGAGGGAAGTGATCTGCCCGAACACAACAATGTGCGTTGTTTCTGGTCCATCTACATCAAAGTCAACGCTCAAGACTAAATGACAGCACCTTCCCCGCTTACCAGTGTCACCCAAAGCAATCTTCACGCCGAGCTCCGATCTATTCCCAAGGGCCGGGCTTGCTGCCTGGTGGGATGTAGATGCTAGCGGATATGGCAACAGACAGAAAATGGTTTCGAAGTAAATCTTGGATAAGGTAGCTCGCGGGTGAATGTCCCTAAGCAATGACTGTCAGGGAAGAGAGATGTAAAAGCTTGAAGAACATACATCTCAACATTACCGCTCTCGTCTAACCACACATCGCTCAGCTTCACAGTTCCAAGAAATCGCAAACTTTGTCGTCCACGCATACTTTCTAAAGCCAATGCGAGGGGATTTTCCAGTAGGTGATGTTTCATAGGTGAATCCAGACGAGCACTGAATGTGAGCCCGTCAAGGTGTAGATAAGAATCCGGTAGGGACAAAGTTCCCCGGTAAAGGAGCCGATAGTTAGGAGATGTGGTTGAGCTGGATGGAGTCCGGCAGGGTGTGATTTTTTGCGTATTGTCCGGAGTCGTTGAGCCTGCATTCGTAAAATTTTGAGGAGTAAAAGAAGAGATGGGTGCTGCTGTAACCATGGTAAAGCCATCTGCAAGCCCCGGGCGTAAAGCTTTCAGTCACCCGTACGGTCCAGCTCGTCGCCGCCTCTGTGACCAAACGCGTTCCGTCACGCGTTCCTTACGTACGCATTCAGGGTCGAGCCGCGATGGCTAGCATTTTGTTATGTCCAAGTCGTACATACTTTTTTGCTTGATCATCATCGACCAGAATGCACAGAAAAACAGAGGTTAGTTCTCGGTTGAACGTTGAACGATATGTTTGATACCGAAAATCATTTTCTTCCTCGTTATAACGAACCCGTTAATTCCCTGTACCGGCGACCGCTTGATGAAATGGGTACTAGAGCTGTCCCGCCCTACCCCATCTGCGATGGTGAAGCTTCTGCTCAATTTTTCATTTTTCTCGACTGATCTTAGCAAATTTTACCAGATGTCATATCCCATGCAGCGACAGATTAAATATTCAACGAAAGGTTAGAGTTACCTCGATGTAAGTATGTAAATAGCGAGAATACAAATTCTCCTAGATCAACGGGTAATCTCTATCCGCTTAGGTCCCTAACTGATATTAAGTTTTACAGAGAGGCTTTCCCGTGAACCGGGACATCAGTCGCTGAGAAGGCAAGCTTCACGATCCTTCGGCTGTCGACATGAAGCTCTTTGTTTTGAGGCTCAATCCTGCCTCCCAGTCAACGCTCGTTGCTTCAGCATCTGTAGCTTTACTTAACTCACCGAACCTGCACGGACTTATGTCGCTCAAATTCCATAGGCTGGTCTGCGCCCGGCACCAATCGCTGGATACCTCGGATTATGTACGTCCCGCTTAACGTGCCACTCTGAATAGTCCTCGAGATCAACCTAATGAGATCTCTAATTGAAAATAGGCTCACCCGGTTTGTGGACGGATCCTTAGGTGATTCATGAGCCTGCTGCCATGACACCCTTAATCTTGATCCTTTTCTCAATCCCAAAACCATTCCTTGGATATCGTTGTATCGAATTGGCTTTCCATTAACATTGGCTTCTATATCCCTTGCAAATGTCCTTTCCAGCGCTCGCAGCGCCTCATCATCGCTTGTTGCCTCAAAAACCTCTCTTATATGTTGCATCGACCACGAGGTGAGCGATGACAGAGGGAAGGATGGAAAAGTATTCTCCATCATGGTCAGTGGCTTAAAGAGGAGGCAGGGGGCTAGAGAGAGGAAGGAGAACAGCTAGCAGCAGAGTGAGAGCCAGAGGATAGCAGAACCGCGCTTTTATATTTCGTGAAAACCAGGAACCAAACTTTTGGCCCAGGTCTAATTTTTACTTCCGTGCAGCTGCTTCGCCGCCAGGGATAGTGGGGTAAGAAGATTGGCGCCTTCTCGACGGCGGTAAATCTTGTTGGAGACATACGCATCTTGTTGACTGCGAACCCCGAACCTGTTCGGCAACAGCGATTTCAGGCCCGTTGGTTTCCAATTCCCCAGTCAGTTTGCAACTGAAACCGCCAAGTTTTGAGACCGTGGGAGCAAAATTTGGCGGACAACGGTTTCAAAACCGTTGTCGCCGAACAGGCCCTAAAAATTATGAATCGGGTGCAATGAGATCAACTGGCTGTAAGATACTGTAGAACTCCGATGATCTCAATGCTTCTACTTCTGTGGATCTTTGATACACTGTCTGTTGTTACCATTCTCGAACAGGCAACGGTGAGTGGAATGACGTTGTGCTATAATGATTTGCAGTCAAATGAGGGCCACTCGGCAGCTGCCATCAGTTCTCGAAGACTGCAGGTCAGTGGCATGTGTCGGTTGGTCTTGTCTTTGGGGCCTGGAGCTCTCCTGTCACAGCGTGTCATGGTCAACTGGATTGCTGAGCGTGCCTTGAAAGAATCCCACTTCGGCTCAGGCCACTCCCGTTCTCAATAAACAGCATTCATTCCACAAGGCTGGAAGTTCATTCAGATCTCGTTCTTTGCCTTCTTCCGAGATCCCGACTCCTAAAATTATGTTTTCATTTCGTTCTTAACATATTGTTGAAACCCGCGGCTGACCAACCAGCGAAACAGCTGGACGTCACAGCTAAAACTGTCGTTGCATTCTCCTTTTGAAAACCTTGCTAGTAGTGAACTTGAGATCTCTTGCTCGCCTCGATCTATTTCCCTTTACAATTGACGCCATCCCACCATTTTTTAAGACGATTTCATGGTCTGTCGGAGCAACTATGATTAGGTAGTACGTACTTATGTCAAACCCATTTAATACACACACCCTTACCAGTTACCACTTCGCGGACGCTCAGGTAATGCCGGCTGTTCCTTATACCTCCCTTTATGTAGATGAGTAGTTCAGGCGAGGTGCAGCCGGGTCCGTGCTGTATGTCACTGATAGAAGAACACAGGTGTTGTTGACATTGGCGTGATACGCGGGGGAGAACTGAAAGCATTTGTATATCACGGGATGTCATTCTGTATGAATCCGCCGAGACGGGCCGCTTCATCAATGAAATCTGGTTTTGATCACTTTCGGAGGCTTAGTCAAGGAATGACGACAGATATTTGCAAGGTTTTTGTCAGCTTGGTTTGGTATATGATCCGTTACCCCGGATTTTCAGCTACAGGGTTAAATAGCCAAATCCAAGCAAGCCTCGCCGCCGCCGCATACTATGTACTACCACTCTGTTTTGGGACATCGTCCCTTCCGAGTCGGCGTTTAAAAACTTAGCACTCAGGGCTAGCCTTTACCGGTGATTTAATCCACTCAAGACCTGAACAAGCTGATTATATTTGTCCGCAGCTAAACCATTTCTCTCGCATTTTTCTCCAATACCTCAGCGAAGTCCCACGCATCCCCATGCAGTATCTTCTGCAATAGTGTTGGCCGCTCAATACGAAGCAGAAGGAGATAGGCTCGTCAGCAGACTTGCTAACCAGATTTATTGACGGACTCATGTTTGGACACCCTGCCAAGTTTGAGAGTCCCCATTCATGAAGGATAGTAATTAGGAGATAAAAACATTGCTAAGTATCATTCGTCAGGTTGGCGCAAGGTAGTTTCTCTTCCGGATTCACCTTGGCTGGTCTTGTGACGATATCCATTGAAACATGTGAGAGGACTTCAATTGAAAATAAGTGTCTCCTTCTCACAGGCTCTCGCCGCCCATCAATACACCAGCACCACCATCACGACGCCTGCATCCCGATTTCTATCAGTAATGTCCAGGCGATTGATCTTAATTCTGTTAATCCGACCCAGGGATCAAGCCATAGATGCGACTTTCTGGCAACGTAAGGAATTCCTACATTACAAACACTTGTTCTCTGACGCCCTACGTCTGACTGTGCTCAATGTTAATGATCTTGTGTAGGCGTACAGAACGTACTACAAAAGTCGACACTTCCAGAGGTCGCTCGTGAAATATCGTCCACCGTCAACGGAAGCATCGCAATACCTGTTTATTCATCACCTTACACCCCTCAGTCGACTCAATTGCCGCTGGTGGGTCAGGTAGATCACACCGAAACAACCCACGAGTTGCTCGTGTTGTTTCTCGAGGTCTCATTACCAGGAGAAGAGGCTGTGGTGGCCAAGCTCTTTGTTGAGCTTCTCCAAGGGCTCGGCGGAGCGAATGACAGTTCTGGTATTACAAGCGTCGATTGTCGGGTATATCAGCCTTACGAAAACGTCATATCGGAAGACTCCCTCAAACCTACGCGAGAAGGAACCCTCATCATCAACTGTATGACGCCTTCGGCAGAATCAGAGGCGTCGTTCAACAGGTGGTATGCAGAGGAACATATCCCCATGTTGAAAGCCGTTCCTGGGTGGCGTTCGTCAGGACGTTTCGTACTTGTTGATTCTAAATATTCTTCGGCTGCGGAGGGGACTCAGTCGGTGGAGCCGCCACCGAAATATCTTACTTTTCACGAATGGGTGGACGACGGTATTTTCCAAACGGAAGAGTATAGAGCTGCAGTTAATACACCTTGGAGGACGCAAGTCATTGGGTCAATACAGGCGAAACAGAGGTTCGTTGTCAAGTATGTTGCGAGTTTGGAAGAACTGGGTATTGGCGAATGATGTAGATAGTAGGGCTGAAGTGTTTCGTTAGCCACTACTTGGACTGCCTAACTTGATTCTCCACTCTTCCCCTTTGCGCATCAAGAACACAATGGGCAAAAATGTGACTACACTAGCTATCTAGTGAGTGGAGCGTATGCACTATCGGATCCACTAACACGTACCAAATTGCCGCAAAAACGAAAAACGACCATTGATAGCCAATCTAAGTGACAGTGTTAGCGGCTGAGCAGATCTCATTCGACGAGGAGAGTTTGAGGCAAGAAGTCACCTTATCGCCAAATGGTAAGCTAAACACTTTTCCTGAGTAACAATTCCGTAGATAGTATATTTTATTCACTCACGAATAGAAACCAAGCGCCAGGCCGAACACCTGACGAATAAATCTGGACCACCATATTGAACGGTTGCACGGTGTTGTCGTAGAAAACAACATACCCAAAGCAGATGCTGGCATCATTGCTGCGAGCGTTGTAACAGTCGTTACAACTATACGTGTAGCAGACCGATGATACGATTTGCACTAGCGACTGATTGTTTAGTTTGTTTCTTGGCTGATCGATGTTGTGACTTACTGCCAAAGCAAGCCACAGCTGTGGAAGGTGAGAAGAATATCAGGAGAACAGGAGAATGAATCAGTAACGCACCCATTCCGATACATGGTGGGACAAATGTGTGAGAATATTGCACAGTGAAACCATCTGAAATAGCAGGTGAATAATTGGTAATGTCCACTTTCGGGAGCTACACACAGCTAGAAACTCGTGTGAGCGAGAGAATCTAGAAGAATTTGGAAAAATAAACCTCACATGAGGAGACCAACAGGCACGGTAATCGCACCTGTCCAAATTCCTTGTAACCGTACTTCAACAGGTGCAGCTTTACCTTGACTCAATGCTCTCCGACGCGCTCGCTGCACCATCAGATCAGTGACTGGTCCAGAGCAAAGTTCACCGATAGTCCTTATTATCAGATCTTATCAATTGCTTAAGAAGTCAGGGTTCAGCTGAAGACTTACGCGCCGACAAGAAGACTGATACCATTGGCGAGCCTGCGAGTTAGAGGAGCAATTATTGAGTGATTGGTCATTCGCGGTAAGACAGTGACACATACCCGTTTTGGACCACATCAAAATGGTAGAGCCTTGTGAAGAGAGTGGCCAAAGTCAATGCTGGTCCGATTGAGGCAAACCCATACACAACGCTACTAAAGACAGATATTATTATTGAGAGAACATTCAGATCGAAAGCAAGCAATCTTATCTCACTAAAAGATTGCAGGAAAGGCAACAGAAGGATATTTGAGCATGCTCAGAGGTTTTATAATAAAATCTCTGCCCCTCAAGTGACGGTCAGGGGACATGTACCAAAGTCCAAGCCGGTGGATATAACCCCAGAACCTCAGCGGAGGTGGATGATAGATTTCGCCTTGCTTGAGAAGCTCGCTGAGATCAGCACCATCAAGGTCGTCCTCCTTGACTGATTTTGCAAGTACTTCATCGTATGAGCTGGCTGGTCTGGTATAAATGGTCTCGGGGAGGAGGACGAGGCAAACTATCAACAGAGCTCCTGTTTTTAGGGAAGTCATTAAGCAAACCCCAGAAGACGAAGGCTGTAGATAAATCACCATTCAAAATTGCCGCAGTCCAGAAACACCACCTCCAACCATGACTTCGAGCGACGTAACCGCCGATCTCGAGAAAGTGAACAAGTATCTTCCACACCCTGAGATGAACTTACAATGGGAGCGAGATGAGCACCGTTCGTCAACATTACTGTATATAACCCCATAGCTTTCCCTCGCTGATGCATGTAGCACAAGTCTGAAATAGTCCCAGCACCTAGCACTGCGGCTGTGGCAGCGCCCGAACCATTGAAAACTCGAGCAAGGATCAACGTTCCGTAAGCGTTGGCTTCGGCAGACCCAATCGCACTCGCGAACCCAATCAAGAGTGTGAAGAGATACACAAGACGCCTCCCATAAACATTGGCGATAGGAACGAAGACTAGTGGACCCACAGCACTTGCTCCGATGGCGATTGTAGATTGATAAGTGGCCGTGACATGGGCAATGCCAAATTCATCAGCGAGTAGAACTACTGCCGGATTGACAATTGCGACGTTGAGTGTGGTCAAGAACCCTAGCACAGATACTTGGAAAAGAATTAGCCATTTTAACCACTTGATCGGAGTTAGCTGGTGTTAAAGGCGTCGACAAGAAATTGCTTTACATCGGGGTAGTTGAGTGGATCAGTTTCCGATTCATCAGGCTGCGGTACTAAAGGTAATCCAGTGGAGTCAAGCTTGATTACAACGTTCAGCGTTGAGATTTCCTTCTGCTCTGGAGATCTAGCTTTCTCGTCCGGCCTGAGATCTGCTGCTGCTGAGACCGACGGTGGCATGGCAGAAGGGCGTCAAGGTGGAGGAGATTGAAATTATCATGTTTATATTTCATTCGTTGCCTCGTGGGAGGCAACGAACTCGTTCTGTGTAAAGAATAGACTGAGACTCCAAGAATCCTCCCGGCCCGCGTTTGCTTGGTTCAAACAGCTCTGCCAAATAGAAAGGCCACGTGAGCGCCAACGCGATCACCTTGCTATTGACGTGTAAGTGCGAAATTAGACTCTCTATCTAGTCTGGTTTATTTCCTCAGATGCGGCCGTGGACGCTGCTCGGGTTAGTGGCTCTTCTCCTGGCGGAGGAAACCTTCGCTTTTAAAGCCCATGACTTCAAGACCTGTTCTCAGTCAGGCTTCTGTCGACGAGGCAGAGCACTAGCTGCACGTGCCAAACAGTCCAAGGATATCTGGAAATCTCCCTACTCAGCGGTGGCAGAGTCTGTCGCCATAAATCCAACAGAGGCTACCTTCACTGCTCGTGTCAGGTCTTCCCTATACCCCGACATCAAATTTGGCCTGGAGTTACGTGTCCATGATGATGGTGTTGTCCGAGTCCGGATGGACGAAATCGACGGCTTACGAAAACGATACGATGAAGCAGCCTCTTGGGCATTAATCGCAGAACCGGCAATCAGCAATAAGATTCAATGGATTGCTGGAAAGAAGGATATTCGTGCCGTGTATGGAGAGAAGAAAGATTTCGAGGTTGTGGTCTCTTATGAACCACTTCAGGTCGCACTCCTGAAGAATGGCAAAGAGCAAGTAGTTTTGAACAGCCAAGGCCTGTTGCATATGGAGCATTTTCGAAATCAACCGCAACCAGAAGAAAAAGTGGAGGAGTCCAAGGTGGAAGGGGGTGAAGGGACCGAAAGCGCTCAGGAGGTGCTCAAGCAGGAGAATCCTCGGGCATGGTTTGAGGGTGAGAAGGAAGACGATTATTGGGAAGAGACATTTTCGTCTTGGACGGACACCAAGCCTAAAGGTAGAACTTGACTATTGGTTTCGTTTTACATTGCATTTACTTGGTGATGACCCGCAGGTCCTGAGTCACTCTCGCTCGATATCAATTTCCCCAACCACGGCACAGTATATGGCATTCCTCAACATGCCACCCGCCTCGCGTTGCCCACCACCACCGGGGAGAACTCTTTCTTTTCCGATCCCTACCGCTTCTACAATGCCGATGTTTTCGAATATCTGGCCTCTTCTCCCGTTTCCCTCTATGGCTCCATCCCCGTCATGCATGCCCACTCTAGTGATTCGACTGTCGGAATCTTCCATGCCATTGCTTCTGAGACCTGGATCGATGTGTCTCATGCGTCTGAAAGGTCGACAGAAACACACTGGGTCTCTGAATCTGGTATCCTCGATCTTTTCCTCTTGCCCGGACCGACTCCAGAAGATCTTTTCAAGCAATACGCCAAGCTGACGGGCGCGCCCGTTCTTCCTCCCCACTGGTCCTTGGGCTACCACCAGTGCCGATGGAACTATGTCTCCTCAAATGACGTTCGCACTGTGGCGAAGAGATTCGATGAAGATGATATTCCTTTTGATGTACTCTGGTTGGACATCGAATACGCGGAAGATCACAAGTACTTTATGTGGGAGGAGAAGAACTTCCCTGATCCCGTTGACATGGTCAATGATGTTGCGGCTCTTGGGCGCAAGGTGATTTTTTTCTCGAAGCTCGCTTGTTCTTGGCTAATGTATCCTGTAGATGGTCGTTATTGTTGACCCACACTTGAAACGTGTCTCTAACTATCCCGTCTATCAGAAGGCTTCCGAGATGAACCTTCTCATCAAACCGAAGAGTGGTGAGGGAGAGTATGAAGGATGGTGTTGGTCTGGCAGTAGTTCCTGGATCGACTTCTTTAACCCTGGCGCCTGGGAATGGTGGAAATCTCTGTTCAAGACCTATCAGCTCCCTAACGGCGCTTGGTCCTGGACTCAAAGCACGGAAGACGTACATATCTGGAATGATATGAATGAGGTATGTGGTACCGATCTACCGACTATTACTCCACTAATAAGTAATTCTAGCCATCAATCTTCAATGGCCCCGAAATTACTATGCCAAAGGACTCCATCCACTATGGTGGCTGGGAACACCGTGACGTCCACAATGTCAACGGAATGCTTTTCGTGAGTCAGCGAGTCATACTCTGGCTGATATGCATCTTGACGATGACACTGTAGTCTAATCACACTTGGCAAGCTGTCAACGAGCGCTCTAGCACGCCTAAACGACCTTTCGTCCTCACTCGCTCCTTCTACGCCGGTTCACAACGTTTCGGCGCTATGTGGACTGGAGACAACCTTGGAACATGGGAACATATGGCAGTCGGTATCAAGATGATTCTCTCAAACAGCATTGCGGGTATGAGTTTCGCCGGATGTAGGTACCTTTATACAACCATCTGGAACAACTCAACTGAGAGGGGCCATCTTCACAGCTGATGTTGGCGGTTTTTTTGGAAACCCTGAACCAGAGATGCTTGTGCGTTGGTATCAAGTCGGAGCCTTCGGTCCCTTCTTCCGTGCACACGCTCACATTGACACCAAACGTCGCGAACCATTCTTGCTTGACGAGCCCTACAAGTCATACATCAGGGATATCCTTCGCTTGAGGTATAGCCTCCTGCCGGTCTGGTATACACAATTCCGTGAAACCGCCGTAACTGGTCTCCCTGTCTCAAGGTGAGCCCTCTTTGACTGTCATTCATTGCTCAGGGGCTCTAACATGTGCGACTTGACAAGGCCTCATTACGTTGCATTCCCCAAGGACAAGAACGGCTTCAACCTTGACGATCAGTACTTCATTGGATCATCTGGTCTTCTCGTTAAGCCTGTCACTGAAAAGGGTGCTACTGAGACTACATTGTATCTTCCAGCCGAAGACCAGCCCTACTATGACTACTTCCAATACAACCTCCATCGTTCCACGACAAAGGGCAAGACAATCACTGTCTCCGCTGAACTTGATCAAATCCCTCTCTTCATCCGTGGTGGATCTGTTCTTACCACTCGTGAACGTCCTCGCCGTGCTTCGACAGCAATGAAGTATGATCCCTTCACCCTTCGTGTCGCTTTAAGCAAAACAGGAACTGCTATCGGCGAGCTCTACCTTGATGATGGCGAATCCTACGACCACGAGAAAGGCCAACTCATCTGGCGCCAATTCACTGCCGACAAGACCGCCGGCCAGAAGGTCAAGAAGCCATTGTTGAGGATTTCAAGCCACGACATGGCTTTGAAAAGACCCAATGATGTTGTCGACGGTGTTGCATTGAAAAGTACTTATAACCCTGACAATTCATTTGCAGAGTCCATCAAGAATGTCCGCGTTGAGAGACTCATTATTGCTGGATTGGAGAGGAAGCCTAAGAGCGTGAAAGTTGAGGGTGAGAGTGGGGAGTTGGTTTGGGAGTGGGTTGATGGTGTTGCTGCGTCTGGGAAGGGTGATGGTCCTGCGAGTGTTTTGATTGTGAAGGACCCTCGGGTGCTGATTGTGAAGGATTGGAACATAGTTGTCGAATAGATTTACCAGGATGTAATCAGTATCTTTAAAACCACGAATTGTCGATTCTCTCTGAAACCAAACTCGAATACACTCAATGAACTTAAGTCATTCAGATAATGAAGAAACAAACAACACTGAACAGGCCATAAGCCCTTTTTTAGGAGCATAGGGATCGGGCGATTAACCACGTTAACCCCGGACCCTCGCTGCATGTATAAGTCGATATTTCATTAGGGGAGGTCCAAGATCGCTCGAAAGTACTTATTACAAAACTGAGTTTTCCTGAAAAGCAGGGGAGAAAAGTCTACTAAGGCGTCAGCCAGTGGATAAGCTCTCGCTCCCCAGAAGACGTAAATTTCAACCACGTTCCCCTAGATTGTTTGTTACAGTTGTTAAAGGCCGGCAAACTGCACTCAACACCAGGACGGTCGATTACAAGCAGAGAAAGGGGTTTCGTTTTAAGAGGAACCGACATGTAATAGTATGTACTGCGTATGAAAAACGTCTCGCGGAGCTTCCACGACACGACTTCCTCCCTCCAGCCATAGGATAACGGTGTAGTGGTTTTTCGGAAGTCACTGATAAGAAATTTGGAACACAGAAATTATCACAGATGAAGTTTCCAAAAGCGCTGCAGAAAAACGGACAAAAGTAATTGACGGATTCAATGCCTTATATATGTTGACATTGGTAGGGGTGTTACCTGGCCGAAGCTCTTGCCGAGCGCGATTTCGGTCATCCTGAAAAGTAGGTCACGGAAACATTGGTGGGTACTTTTCCACATTACGTCAAATGAAATTGATGAAAGACAGTCCCCATGTTTATACCTCCAAAAAAGCCATTTGAGCCATGGAAGACATGTGGTCCGGTGTTGTTCCTTGCAAAGAGCTTCACGATCCTCCGTTGCGGTAACCAGAGGATATCCGTTGAGTACTAGTTGAAAGTCATTGAAGTTTTGACTACATATATGCGACTGGAATAAGTGTGGATTGGCCTATGCCTGCTTGTAACAGGCCGGTTTAATGGTCATCGAGAAACAAGCCAGAATGAGTGGAGGGGTGAATAGGAAGAGACCGTCAACTAGAGATAATGTGGTGGGCGTATCGGGCTGGTGCTTGTCATGGGTGGATTTCCACGAAACCCAATGCAACAACTGATGGTCCTGGCAGGAACTGATAGATGTGAAGCTGGCCTCACAATGTGGCCAGCGGCAGCAGAATACACGTGAGTCAAAAATGAGCGGAGGCTGTGTAGTTGAGGTAGCCACATGACCATTTGAATAGCACCTCTTGGATTCGAGATAGTTTACGAGGTTATTGACATGTTCAGGAGTAAGTGTCTGTGTTGTCATAATGCACAGGAGGATTGCGAGCGTTGAGATGGCAGGTCGCTGAACCAATTGTGCCTGCCAGCAGCAGCAGAGTAATTCCCACGTTAAATAGGGCGACCACGACGGAAGGATCGTTCCGAAGTTCTCTGAAAGGCATCTTGCTGGTATAAACCTGAAATATGGATTAGTAGAATACCTTTCAATTAAGAAGCTGTAAAGAAGTCGTTAAGTCTCACCTCAAGAGTTGTAATTCCAAAACTCCAAATGTCAGAAGTGGTGGTCTGTGAGGCACACTCGCCGATACTTTCTGGGGACATCTACCTGACGTTACTGGCTAAACGTCCCTTCGCATGCCCGGAAATCTCCAGCGCTTCCATTACTCCAAAGTCAGCAAGACAAGCTTGATAGCTATCAGTGATCATGATATTGGACTAGCGGGCCGATGAGTACGACAAAAAGTTTTTGAAAAGGACATCCCACATACTGCTTTGATGCCTCCGTGAATGATTGATTTCGAGTGCAAATACTGTAACCTAGCGGCAACTTGGTATATCTACGAGCCATCAGCTTACATGACCGTTTTTGACGTTTTTGCTCATGGGCATACCAGGTTGAGTTTGTTTGCCTGAGGATTGTTTTTTAAAAAATTTCGTATGTCCTCGTTCTTATAATAGGGTAAGACAAAACATGGCGAACCGCGCTCAAGAACTAGCCCGTAAAAGGGTGCAATGTTGGGATGATACAGTTGAATCCACAACTGAGCATCCCGAAGAAACCGCTATTATATCAATTTAGCCAGTCTATGTATATCAGTTGCCCGAGGACCTTGCGAGTGCGTTCGATGACTTCTTTATCATCCGTCAGCGAGCGAATAACCTTGAGGACTACCTAGTAGTGTCGAATGTTCAGTTGAATTCGTCCTATTGAGTAAAATGTCTGCACCGAGGATAATTCGCCAGAAGTTGTTGTCCATTGAGCTCTGTACAAATCGGCGAAGCTACCACATGCGAAGCAATCTGGCTCTGTCTTCTTCACATCCGCGAGTAGAGGGCTCGCCATGTCTAGCAATTGGTTCAGCGAAATGCAGATAGATAAAAAACAGAAAGAGATTGGCTCGACGAATGTAGAATACTAGCGTCTTCAAGCTCGAGGCGGATGGAGAGACCAAGGTCGTCTTGGACCGTGGAATTAGTCGTACTTGGCAAGGTCTACGAAGCGTATGGTGACAACGGAGGGAGTCCGGATATCACGGAAGAATGCTGTCACATGATATTCTACGAGTGACCAATCATAGGATCTTTGATTTACTGAATGTATGAGTATCTTGGAGGTAAGTATTTGAGTGTTGACAAACGATGGCAAGGCTTTTTATCATCTTTCTTCGTGGAAGGAGGAACCGCGGGCAGGCAATTTTGTATTGAAGTGCCTGCCGGTCACCGCCAGAATAGTTGAAAATGCTTGTTAAAATAGAATGGACAGGCATCTAGATGATTCGACGGATAACAACGCGTGAGATCCACAATTTAGGTTACATCCTGAGTTTGGCACTTTGGTTCTACTGAGAACGCGAATGTTCACTGGTAATGGCTGGTAACGGAACAGCGGACTCGGAACAACCACAGGCTCGTTGCTGAATTGATCGCGTCATGGGGATCGGTGATCTGATCTCGGATCATTTCCTGTCACGTGTTATGACACATCTTTAAGCCAGTTGCATTTGCATCCCTCGTTATCCATCTCGCTGTTCTTCCGCCCTTCTGATACCCAACAACTTCTCATCAATCGCATAACTTGGGAGTTTGCACGTTTGTCTCTCTAGATTATTTCAGGCTCCTTTCAAGGAGCCAATGTACTACTTGCCATCATGAACATAGGTCTGGTGCTTGAAAATGTAGCAAGGACAGAGACGGAGTGCCTCGCATACAGTGGAATATCCAACATGTTCAGAGGGAAGTGGGCTCGTCAGCTGGGTGAAACTGTTTTAGTAAGGATTCTTCAATAAGACCATCAGCCTCTTAACTTACACTTCTGCCTCCACAGGTGGCCATTAAGCAGATTCATTGCCCCTCACAGAATGATCAGACCGTAACTGAACATGCTCATAAGGCATGTATAGGACTTTGAACAGTTAGTCCAGTGTAATGTGATTGACATATCCTTACAGAGATTGCTTTGTTATGCCCTACTACAAAAACAGGGATATCAGAAAGTTTCTCAGAAGTCATGCTGTTATAATCAATGGGACTTCACTCCCATATATGGATGGTGACATCATATTTGATCTGGACTTGTTTATTTATCCTTCTAATGACTCTATATTTGACCCTTACTTCCCAGTGTGATCTGTGTCTATATTTGTACAGATTCTTTCCTTGATATGTAGTATGTTGCCACATTTTCATTCTCCTTGCTAAAGTGCTCGCCAGTGGTCCCCAGCACTTTCCTTCATCCTGGATCCCAGTATAATCCCTACTTTCACTCTAGACCAAGTCATTGTCTATAGTAGGTAGTGTTACTTCAGTTTTTTTTTTTTTTTTTTTTTAAGTTCAAAAATTTATAATACAGTGCGCAATAGCAGTCTGTGCCTCAGGAGAGCCCAGGGACAAAGATAAATAAATACATGTAACCAGACTGTAACTATGTATCTACCAGCTTTTGTTACTAGAACAACTATCTGTCACAGCCCAGCTTCCATTTCCTAATCCTCCAGTCACTGACCAAATGAGAAGTACTTGATCTCACGAACGCAGTCTGATGGGGTTAACCCAACAGCGCCTTAGAAATGAGCACTTGCTAGGAACACAGGAATAATTGAGCACCAGCCATATTAGCAGCCAATAGTGGGAGGGCATGGGACTCTCTCTCTCGAAGCCAGTGCCATTAAAGACAACTACTATGAAGTTTCCACAATGACCAGTGAAAGAGTAGGAGAGCAAAACTACAACCCTATGGAAAAGAGAGAAGAGGGCAGAGGAGTGAGCTCAACTCAATGCCAAGAGTGGCACTAGTAAAACACTGACACCAGAAAGAGTAGACACAGCAAATAGCCAGCCCAGGAGAGAAGGAGTGAGTCAAGTACAAAAGAGTGCTTGACTGAAATAGCAGCAGCTTATTCAGCTGAACCATGAAACAGAGGTTATGAATGTGACCAGAGAATGTGCATGGCCTAAGCATCACACCAGTGCACTCAGGCCAGCAAGGAAGCTCTAATCGACTGCTGAAGCAGAAGGAAGCAGGAGAGAGGAGGTAGAGAAGGCAGAGACTGCCCTCTCTATAAGAGAAATAGGTGGTGGAGGAGTGAACTTGAACTTGACACTAAAAGAGCAGGTGGGCATCATGAGCACCCCAGCTATGATGCTAGTAAAGAGTGGACATCACAAACCCTAAAGTGACAGATAGTGCAGTCTGTGAGTGATCCTAGAAGGGTGGCAAGACTGCAAGAGAGGAGGTACCCCAGAGCAAAGGTGGTAGTACATGGAAAAGGAAGGGTTGAGGTAGTATTACTTCAGTATATAAGGCCAATGTATTAGTAGGTATAACTCCAAGTTATATACTAGTTTATATCATGCATAAATCTCTTGCATAATAACTCTAGTTGAGCTCTTATCAGTCACTCTCTTAAACTTTGCTTGTGTTTGCTTGTGTATTAGCATTTATAGTGCATGTAATCTTTGCATGTTACACTCTGCTTAGCACCAGACCTTTGTTGGCTAAGTATGTGGTAAGGCCTGCTGAGTTTTCCAGATAGGCTGGATAGCAATAACATAAGTATATAACTTCTTTTGCAAACCTTTGCATGCATTGTATTCTTAGATTTCATAGGGCTCTATGCTTCATTGCTAGGCAACTCTATACCACAGGCTCTATGCTCTATTGCTAGGCTCCTTGCACCAATTGGCTCTACACTCTAACACTAAGCTCCCAATCATAAGTGGACTCTACACCACAGTTGCTATATTCTCTACACTATCCTTGTCACTCATACAAGAGAGTCTGTCCAACCTTAACAATGACCATCTAGTTTAGAACATTAACAAGAGTTTAATCTGACACACCTCTGCTAAGTCTCTGTTGTTCTACACATCCTGTATGTCACTGTAGAAGAAGTCAAACTGAGATCACTGACTTATATCCAAACTGAACCTCTTTCTTTGCATCCCATTACTCTTCCACTATTCCATTCTATATCCACTCCAACTCCTTTTCATCTTCTTGGACAACTACTTCAACCTCCATCTCTAATAATCTCATTGAACATTACAATGCTGCACATCTTATCTCATAATACTATCTCAACCCCCATCCCTATCAATCACCCACTCCACCTCCTCAGGAGCCCCATACCCTCCAACCTCTGAACAAAGGAAAGAAGCCAGAGAATATAAAAAGAATTCTCCTCCACCCAGTTTATCATCAAGAGAAACAACTATCATCTTGACTACTCACACTACTTCATCTTCCCCCAAACCCTTGCCTAAACTTCTAGGCATACCACCCCCCTTCAACCCACCCACAATTGCTTCTTCAAGCAAAGGAAAAGGAAGATTACTTTCTAAATCACTCGAGTCTGAATTATCCAAAACATAATTCTGAGTACCCAAACAATTCACTCAAGAAGAAGAAGATAGATTTGAAAGAGTAGTTGAAAAGATCCAAAGCCAGGATCCTACCCAACTCAACAACACTATTAACTACTATGAGATAAAACACTCTTGCACTGCTCAGAAAGAATAAACCTACAAGTACCTTCTACAACAACGATCATTTGTTGCAGACAAACTCTTTGATATCTCAAAACTTGACCTTGACTCTATATAACAATAGTTATATTATATTAGGACAAAAGCAGTAAATACTGCCCTCTCTCCATTCGAACAAACTATCTGAGAACAACTTGAGAACAGAGAAAGTACCCTTAATCCCACTATCAACATACAGTCAACTTCAGGACAATCTACTCTTCCCTCACTTCTGACATAATCTCAACCTCACACTCCAAACCCATCTAGAATACCCCAAACTATATCTCCGCCACCCTCTAGGAATACACCTAGAACCCCATGTCAACCACCTCCGAACCCACCACCTAATCCACCCCCAACCAACTTACCCAACATGGCAACAATGACTCCAAAATGACCTAAGTTCAACACTCCACCAATATTCCTTAGTAACCCAAAAGATTATCAATGATGGAAAAAAGCTGTCAAACTCTACATCTCAGCAAATGCTACACTATTTAACAACTCTGCAGGCAATATCAACAATACTATTGCTATACCATGGATCTTATTCTACATAGACAGATCAGCAGCCTCATGGAGATCTGCTTATATTGAGATCAATATACAACCTAACACAGACTTCACACTCACAGTCTACAACACTTTCTAGACAGAGATGGATATCTCATACCAACCAGCTAGCACTCAAGCCAATGCCCTTGATTGTCTCTTATCATTTTCACAAGGAAATAGAGACATTGAAACATACATCTCTGAATTCTGCTCCTTGGTCACACAAACAGGAATTACAGGAGAAATAGAGAAGGTCTATTATTTTAAAAATAGCCTCCACCCCAAAATTGCATACAAAACAATCTCACAGAACTCTGCAAACACCCTCGATGCTTGGATCACCTCTGCCTGAGCACAGGCTCAAGTTGCTAAGATGGAAGAAAGCTATCTTGTGAGAAATGCTGGACATTCTAGAGGACATCAAACAGGCCAACATCAAAAACATAAATCGTCAAATTACCAAACTCTGATTTATAGACCGAGCCTTTCTCCTCACACCTCACCACCACAGAAAGACTCTATGGTAATGGATATCAACACTATCACAGACAGGATCAACAACATCCACCTGGAAGTGAATGAAATACTTCTTGACTCTGGCTTCGATTCTGAATTAGAAGATGATAAATTGAACTTCCAAGAACAAGTTGAAGCTGCCACAGAACAGCTGGTACAAGAACACCTCAACACAATATTCACTAACAAACAGAAATGTAACTGGAACTCAGGCAGTTGCTTTTGTTGCCATAAACCAGGTCACTGTGCCACAAAATGCCCCCTCAGAGAAGTCCTACAACCATCTCTATCCTCCAGGATTGGCCCACAAATTTCTTTATCATCCAATACATCTCTATGACCCAAATTTTCCTGCAATATCCCTTGAAATGCTATTTCATGAAACAAACAAGGAAAACGTCATCTCAGCAAAAAGAAAATGCTAGGAATATGAAAACTTGTAGATGACACTGAAGAAAGTGAAGTAGATGACACTGAAGAAAGTGAAGTAGAAGAAATTTATGAAGAAATCGACACTATGGATTCAATTTCCTGACAAGACATCCAACATATAAAGGATTTTGCCTAAGGAGACTTGCCCAAGCCATGTCAAGCTCTTTTCTTTTCCCATCTTCTAGATCTTATTTACATAAGAATGCAGGACATTCTATAAATGATGTACAACTCCACCAATCATCCAGTCAAGTAATACATCTTCCTTGTTATCTTAACATGGATTTGAACTCTAAGGAAAATGTGGAAATCCTCGCTCTCCTCGACTCTGGTGCCTCAGAAAATTTCATTGACTCTTTATTTATTCACATTCACAACCTCAAACCCCTCCTTCACCCTCTTAAAAACCCTGTCACTATTGGAAATGCCAATGGTACAACCAATCAACAAAGAACAGCTATACACTATTGTTCCCTCACCATAATGGTTGATGGGATTGATATAGATATTAAACCAAAAGTTATCAGCTTAGGATACCTCTATATGATCCTAGGCCTACTATGGCTATAACAACACAATCTAGATATCAATTGGGAAAATGGTACACTACAATGGAGACAACACCCTTGGAAATAGAAATGATTTCAAGAACTTGTTAATTCAATATATGAAGACAACCATCCCATCAAAATTAACAATATGTCCTATCTCAAACTAATGGGACAGGACTTCAAAGAAATCAATTTCAAAACCTCCACCTCCATTTTCCTCAATCAGCAATTTAAAGCCAAATGACAGGATGACCCAAAGAAAGCTGTACCTCCAGAATACCACAACTTCCTCAAAGTATTTGATAAGAAAACATTCAAAAGATATCCCCCACCTTGTTCATGGGATCATAAAATTAAGACTAAACCCTCCTTCTACCCCATTTCAATGAAATTCTACTAACTATTGCTCAAAGAAGAACAAGAACTCGAAGTATTTCTCAAGGAAAATCTCAAAAAAAGCTATATCAAACCATCTAAATCTCCCATAGCATCCCCTTTCTTTTTCATAGTAAAGAAAGATGGAAAACTACAACCCTGCCAAGATTATTGCTACCTCAATGAACATACCATCAAGAATGCCTATTCTATCCCTCTTATATCTCAAATCTTTGACAAACTCAAAGGCACTAAATACTTCACCAAACTTGATATATGCCTTAGATATAATAACATTAGGATTTGCTCTCAAAATATGTGGAAAGCCACCTTCAAGACCCACAAAGGCTTATTTGAACCCACTGTCATGTTCTTCAAAATGTGCAATTCCTCTGCCATGTTCCAATCAATGATGGATTCCCTGTTCTGCCCCCTTATTAATTAAGGTGTCATAATAGTCTATTTAGATGACATATTGATCTACACTAAGACCAAAGAAGAACTTTGATGGATCACTTGCAAAGTTCTAAAAATACTTCAAGATAACGATCTTGAAGACCGAAAAATGTGAGTTTGCACAGCAAACCCTCAAATACCTTAGTGTTATCATCAAACTCAACTCAGTCTCAATGGACCCCACTGAACTAAAAGGGATCAAAGATTGGCCTACATCTAAATGCACTTGAGATGTCCAAAAATTTATCAGATTCTGTAACTTCTACTGATGATTTGTTCATTGATATGCTGACCATGCATGACCCCTTAATGCACTCATGAGCAAAAACAAACCCTTTACCTGGATACCAGAATACAACACAGCATTCACTCAATTAAAGGAAAAATTCCTCAAAGAACCCATACTGCTCATGTTTGACTATGCAAAACTCTTCAAAATCAAATATGACACATCACAATTTGCTTCAGGAGCCATCCTTTTGCAAAAAGATGACAATGGTGCTAAACACCCCATTGCCTATCTCTCTAAATCGTTCATCACTACAGAATGTAACTACCATTGCTCCGAACAAGAATTCTTCACCATCATCCATGCCCTCAAAGAATGGAGACACTACATTGAAGGATCCCCTCACAAAGCTATTATCTGGTCAGACCATGAAAACCTAAAAAAATGGAGAAAACCTCAGAATCTCAGCAGACATCAAGCATGTTGGACCCAATATCTTTCTAGATTTGACCTCAAAATCAAACACATAGCCAGATAAAAGAATGGACCCACCAATGTCTTATCTCATCACCCTGATTATGAACCGATGGATAAAGATAATCATAACATCACCACACTCCCTAACAAATTCTTTGACAAAGAAGAATTGAACATCATCGACGATGCTATCACTACCCTTATTTGAAAATCCCCAGGATTTGAAGGATTATCCTGTGTAAACAGCAAACTATCCATCCCAAATAACTTTGTCTTAAAATGCCAACTTGTACAACACTGCCATAACATTCCTACTGCAGGACATCCAGGAATTGCTAAAATGCTTCAAAAACTCCAATCATTCATCTATTGGCCCAGAATGAAATTCTTTGTCATAAACTATGTCAATGGATGTGGAAAATGCCAGCAATTCAAGATCAACCATCACCTAACCAAACCATCTCCTATGCCAATCACAGCCTCTAAATCTACTGCTCTATTTACCCAGATTTCCATGGACCTAATTACTAACCTACCACCCATGGATGGCTGCAACTGCATATTATCCATGGTGGACTATGGTCTTATGAAAGGGATAATACTCATCCCAACATCAAAAATGGTTACCTCCAAGAAAATTGTGGAACTACTCAATGAAAGAGTATTTTCATGCTACAGAATTCCTGAAAAGATTATCAGCGATTGTGATCCCTGTTTTTCATCACACTTCATGAAAAGCCTCACCAAAGCTATCAGTATTGAACAAGCACTCTCTACTGCCTTTCACTCTCAAACAGATGGAACCACAGAATGCTTCAATCAGGAAATCCAAAAATACCTTGCCATCTACTGCAATAGAGACCTCTGAAAATGGAAAAAGATGTTACCAACTGTGGAATTTGTTTACAACTCCCAGTATCACACTGGATGAAAATATACTCTCTTTGAATTGCTCTATGGCTACAATCTCTGAACCTATCCTACCACAGAATCAACCACAGTACCTGCCATAGACGAACATCTTAAGCAACTAGAGAAATCTTGCCAACTTGTCCTAGAAGCCCACAAGAAAGCTAGACAAGTAATGCTTGGACACTACAATAACTCAAATTGGAAACCCTTTGAAGTCAGACAGAAAGTCTGGCTTAACAATTGAAACCTCACTATTACAAAAACAAAGACACTTTATGGAAATATACCCAAAAGATTGAAGGACCTTTCTAAATATGTTGAAGACTCTCACCAGTCACTTACAAGCTTGACCTACCCCATAATTGGAAAATTCACAACCAGTTCCATGCTTTGCTCCTCACTCCATATAAGGAAACCTCTCAATATGGACCTAACTTCTTTGACCCACCACCCAACCTCATGGACAGTTTTGAAGAATATGAAGTTGAGAAGATTATCAAGCACAAGAAAACCCCACAGGGTATGAAGTACCTAATTAGGTGGAAAGGCTATTCTCCATCTGACAATACTTAGGAATAGGAGGATGATCTCAAATACTCAGGAGAACTACTTAGAGAGTATAAAAGAACAAATAAATTACCCCAGGACAATACAGGAACCTGCTTCAAGCCAATTAAGTGAAAGTACCACTGACACAAGAAATAAAAACCCTGCCATACCCCCACCTCTCTTCTTAACATACCAGATATCTCACTCCAAATATTGCCTTCTTCAAATTCCAAATACCACACTACTGTACCTCTATATGTCTGATGACATCTAGCTTTGGGAACACCTTAACATGCTATCCTTCTTCCACCCTGATATTGAATGGTGCTCCAACAATGAACAAGAGTACCTCTGACAGTATCTTGAACGAGTGGATCACCACTCTTCCTCTGATACTACTGCTGACAGCCAGTCAGATACCTCTGCCTATTTTAGAGCCTACCACACTGCTTCCCAGTCTCCAGACCCAATATCAACAAGACACATAACCGATGCCACCAGTTCTGACCAATATGCCACAACCTTCACTATTAATCACAGTCCTCAACATTAAAGCCCCTATCACTTCTCACTGCCAACCCCTGCTACCACAACTCAAATACAGGCCCAACTCTTTTCAACCATTGATTGCACTAGAGAAACCTGCTCCTCCATGTTCATCTATTATAATAATAATTTGCAAATGGCTACCTTAGTCAACACCTTCTGGTCAAGCATCCTTACTGCACTTCGTCAATGATGCTATGCCATACTTGCATACCATGATGCCATCAAGAGCTATAAGGACTTGAATAATAACAACTTCCTCTGTCACCATTTCAAGATTTATCAAAGGTTTCTCTTATTTGATTACACTGCAAAGTGGTCAGGAACTTCACAACGAGATATATGACATAGAGAGACATATATAAAGGATATTCCTCACTCTAATGATGTCCCTCGATCAACTCTGACTGAAGACCTGAGCTTTCTAGTATATAATAAAAATCAGAAGCTGGCTAACCACAATGATGACAACAGAAATCAATAAACTCAGGCAACTTCTTTCCAATAATCCTCCTCCTCCCCACCAGAATATAGAAGAAGATGCTTCCACTGCCATCAATTGGGTCATATCAAATCAGAATGTGCATGCTATTGCTGCCCTGGTTGCTGCTAATACAGTCCCAGATATACTAGTTGCCAATGTCCAGAAAATCCTCAACTGAGAAATTGATCATGAATTCTTCCTTCCATTATTTGCCCCCAATCACCCACCATCACATCGTAATCCAGCCCAGCTCGAGTTCAACAACCTCATATATCTGCTCCAGCTAGTTGTAATAGAACACAAGAGAAAGAACCTAGGCAACATCACCCTCCTCCCTAAACCAGCAACCTCAGTGAGCATATCCTTACCCAACCCAATATCCCTGTCCCTGTCCTGGCCCATTCCTCCAACTATCCTGACACCATCTCCATCCCATGGTGAACTATCCCCAGCAATGAGCAACCCTCTCCAAGAGCCATCTTTGTCGAAGCCAACCCATCCAATGACGTCCAATCCAAGTCACTCTTATTCTCCTTTCTCATGCCAGAGTCTCTGCCACTGTATTTAATGACTGTAGCATCCGACCACATCTTCCACTAGACCAACCCTCAAACAGGATGATGTCAGGTTCACCTTCCATTCCTTCTCACCGCCATCGACCAACCTGATCTCGCCCCTACCATTGCACTAGGCAATCAATGCGAGATGGAACAACTAGATCAGATCTTTGTCCCAGAAACTGGTACAATGATTATTTCCCTGACCTCCTCAATGTCAACCCCTACACTGACTTCAATCCAGTGGCCGATTACAACATTGATGGAGAAGGATACTTCAATCGTTAATGAGATTGATGCAGAGATCAATCTTTATGAAAGGGATAATGTTATGATCAATGGGACTTCACTCCCATATACAGACAGTGACATCATATTTGATCCAGACTTGTTTATTTATCCTTCCAATGACTCTATATTTGACCCTTACTTCCCAGTGTGATCCATGTCTATATTTGTACAGATTCTTTCCTTGATATGTAGTATGTTGCCACATTTTCATTCTCCTTGCTAAAGTGCTCGCCAGTGGTCCCCAGCACTTTCCTTCATCCTGGATCCCAGTATAATCCCTACTTTCACTCTAGACCAAGTCATTGTCTATAGTAGGTAGTGTTACTTCAGTATATAAGGCCAATGTATTAGTAGGTATAACTCCAAGTTATATACTAGTTTATATTGTGCATAAACCTCTTGCGTGATAACTCTAGTTGAGCTCTTATCAGTCACTCTCTTAAACTCTGCTTGTGTTTGCTCATGTATTAGCGTTTACGGTGCATGTAACCTTTGCACATTACACCCTGCTTAGCGCCAGACCTTTGTCGGCTAAGTGTGTGGTAAGGCCTGCCAAGTCTTCCAGATAGGCCGGGTAGCAATAACACATGCTGAAGTGGACAAGCTTTCACTGGTGCGTTCAACTTGGCTAATCTTTCGAGTCAGGTCTTCATTCCATGGCTGTAGATATGTCAAATTACTGCAGGGTTAGAATACCTGCACTCAAATTCTATTGTCCACAGGGACATTAAAGCTGTATGTCCGGCCTTTGTTTAAGTTACTCAAGCAACATTATGTTCACCTACTCCCCGTCAGTCCAATGTCATGGTCACTGATAGCTACCAGGCTTGTCTAGCTGATTTTGGAACTGCGAGAGCCCTCGACATTTCCGGATTCACAGGTACTCAACTGGCTTTATCTGTTAGATGGACGTCACCGGAAACTCTGCAGGAAGGCGCTGTACACACATTCGCTTCCGATATATGGGCACTCGGCATGACCACTCTCGAAGTAAGTATTTAGGGCTTCATTGTGTACACCCGAGGAAGTTCACAAAATTCGTCCTCTTAGATCTATACCGGCGTGCTTCCTTTTGACCATATAACCAAGGACTCCGCAGCCATCATCAGCTTGCTTGAAGGCAGCTTACCCCCTAAAACACCAAATGTTAATGACACTATGTGGAAACTACTGAAGCGCTGCTGGGCAGCTCGACCAGACTTATGGCCCGCTGTCTTCACTCTCACAACTGTTCTGAGTATCATGACGTCCCAGACCTTTACGCCTCAGCGCGTGGATACTCCCATAAATTATCTCGTATCTAATTCTTATTCCAGCAGCCCGCCCGCAGGACGCTCGCTCTGGGCGCCTGACATTCCCGCCGTCAATAGATCCCGGCCAAAGCTTTCTGGCGTTGACGTTTTTCACTGCCGCTGGCCGGGCTGTAAAGCTCACTTCTCAATTTTCAGAGCCTGGCATAATCATCAACTTTCACACTGGCTTTCATGGCAGGAAACTCACGATGGCTCATCTTTTTAGAAGATCCTACTTCACTTTTTTCCGGCTCTTTTGGCATATTGCTTAGCAGCCGTCAAACCGGCATAGCGCAGGCGTTTATAGGCGGTTTGTATACATCGACATATCGTATATCTGGACATATCATCACGCGAAAGATACACATGTAGAACGCATACATCTAGGTTCAGTTTTTGTTTATAAATGTATACCAAATAACATCTAGGAATAATCGTAGCGAATTCAATGTGGACAGGTTAAAATATTTTGTTTTCAATTCGTTCTCTCTCCCAGCGAGTCTGACAGTGGGATGTGTCTCGGGCGTGTCGTAATTTGTGGTATGTGTGCCGTCTTGGTCACCCCCTGATAGTCGCCATAACTTGTCAATGAGGCCCGAAGACACGCTGAGAACAGAGTGGTAGAGTTGTGTCCTCGAAACCTTCCTGAACATTAATTTCAAGGCGCTCACAGCCGGAAGGCCAATAGAGTAGTATAATTTATCTATTCCCTCCATTGCCAACCCACAGTAGTGTGGGCAACCCTGCAGAGTCAAAGCATTCATATTTAGAGCGTTCAATTGAGAGGCGGAGTAAACAATGGTGTGTACAGATTCGCTACTTACTACGAGACAAGTGGCCGGCACAGATAGATAATCTGGTGCTATGGCAAATATAAGGAGTATTCGAGTATAGTGGTCACCAAAGAATAGGTACATGAAAAAGGTAAAAGAAGGGAAGGAGAGCATGGACAGTTAAATGACAGCTGGTGTGAGTAGATATATGTACGAACTTTTTCAAGTTTCAACTAAACTACTGAATGTCTGGGTTTTGCAATGAAAGACGCTATCAAGAAGGATACCAGGGAATGAACACTCGATAAACATGGAAATGAGAGGAGTTGAAATATATTACATGAATGTGGAAAGAAATGTGCGCAGAAACAACCATCCAAGAAAGTCACCTTTGAAGAAGAAGAAATGAACACCAAAGAGATGGAGGAACATCTTATACCCACATTCAATGAGACAAATCGTTTTGTAGAGGCGGGCGAACGCCATTGAACGAGTCATAGCGCTCGGTATTACCGGGTTGCACCGATCGACGTGCCCAATGCACCAGTACCCATGCCCATATTATTTCTCATCATTTGCATCTGTTGCATGATCCTGAGATGCATCAGCGTAGAGTACTGCACCGTCTGCACGGGCACCTGAATAGGCGCCGTGGCCGGGACTTGCATTCCCCCGCGTGTGGCACCCATCATCATCGTCATCGGTACTCCCATATTCGCTGGTATGCTGGAAACGGGGACTGAGTAGCCAAGTAGATTATGCGGCAGTCCTGGAGCTGAATTTGCATAGTAACCTTGAGGGTGGCAAGCGATGCTGACGGTTCTGTGTTGCACAGTGGAGTCTTGCTGAGCATGACCGCGAGACGATGTATGTGCGTCTGGTACCAGAGATCGCGGAGAGGTGGAAGGTACATTGACCATGTGGTGGTAATAGGACGGAGGACTTGGACATTGACTTGATCGATTTGACCAGCCCCTTTCACCCTCGCCAGAAGGTACTTGAGTATTGGTTCCTACGTTCGGAGTATCTTCAATGGGTCGAGGAGATTCAACAAGTCCCTCATGAGCGAGAGTGGAGGGTGTAGCAGACACAGGCACAGCGCCAATTGAGCGTGCTGCTGCCAAGTTTGCGACTGTGTTAGCATTCGACGTCAACGAGTCGGTCCTCCTCCTCAGAGTCATCAACAACTCCTTCGATCTCGTCCTCTTAGTTTCCGGGTCCACGGGAGCTGGGGCCAGTGGGACCGTCCAACCGTCGAAGTTGTCGCTCCAACCAACAGCGCCCGCTCTGTCAAGATGCTGAAATTCCTCTTCGGCAAGGGGCGGCGTCGAGCAGACACTTGAACCATCCGACATGGTCAAACGTGGCTTGGAATAACTCAGGTTGTTGACTCCAAAATCGGATACGGTAGGGCTTGAACTCTGGCTGACGGGCAAGGTCCATGTACCATCTTGTTGATGTTGAGAGCGCAGCTGATCGACGATTGCGCGCGTGCGTGAAGTTCGAGTCGGACGTCGGCGCTGATTAGTGGAATCGAACAAGAAAGACGGCAAAAAACTGTTGGATGCACGTTCATTACTCGCCACGGAGCTGCCGTCACTGCTTGTCGTACGAGAACGCGTATGAAGGCGGGTGACGTACTCCGGATGATCCTTCCTGTTATTCGGGGGCGGTGGGAAAGAGAGCATAACTGACGGGAAGGAAAACGAGCCAATGGGATCGAAAGAGTCTGAAGATAGTGAACTACAGGATGATGAAGAAAAAGTCGACGTCGGCGATCCCAGAGGCACAAAAGATGACGCCGAGGGGTTGAGTTGGAAGGGTTTGGGTGTGGATGGTCGTGAAAAATAATCAATGGTAGAATTGGGGGGGGCAAGCGATTCTGCAGAAGCGTCGCTAACTTTGAGTTTCTCTCTTGCTTCCTTCAGGAGGGTTTCCAAGGCCACTCCGCCAAAGAGGTCATCTACAAGCTCATCCCACCGCTCCTTGCCCGATTTAACGTCCTCTTCCAATACACGGCTACGCAGCTTCTCTCCATTTTCCAAGTCCTTGAAGCCGAGGTCCGGCAAAGGTGAATAGTCAAAGCCAACCGCCTGCTCATAGACCCTCAAAATGTCACTTGCGTTTTTTACTCCAATCAGATCCTGGTTCAGCGCATCATCTGCTTCAGCAATCCTGCACGTCGAATGCGAGCACCACTCGCTCGGTGTCTTAGGAGGTTCATCTGCATCCTCCTCCTCATCAAAGGAGGTCTGTTTCCGGCTGTTGCATAAAGACAGGTGATAATGAGGTGGCTTTGCGCAAACGACGTTCCGAGATGCCTTTTCCGGTTCGTACGACCACGAAACGGAGTTAAAGGACGTACGCCACCATTGGGCAGGGACAAGTTGCCACTCTTCGTCCACTGGCTCGTTCAGAATGTGGCTTTGCTGAGAAGCCATTCGGCGTCGCAGTCAGAAGTCGACAGATCTGCCTGTAAAAGACCACAGGTCAATTGAGGGTAATCTTGGTGGCAATAAAATGAATAATCCGTGGATGTCGACTCACAGAAGGACCGGTCTAACTCTAGTTGAGCTCTTTCAGTGTGGAAGGACAGCGTAGTCAGTGTGGAAGGACTATAAGAGGGCGAACATGTGTTGAGTGCCTGCCTGAGCTTGAGAATCCAACAAAGTTCACTGATGTCCACCCGAGATCACGGGACTGCACTACTATTCCATAACAGCCTTATTTTACGCAAAAAAACTGCTTGATCGCTCTCCACCCTAACGTCGGCCTCGCACGCATCAAATTTTGGTGCGCTATGCCCAACAGGAGGCGGGCACGAGAACGCGCGATATTTGGAATGACTCGGAACAAGTGCCTCGCGGCTCGGCTAACTCGTAGCACACCCAAGGTGCATCCAGACCTCAACAATTGTGTATGCATTACTCAATTACCGCTCATCTCTGATACATCAATGGCACCACTGTGTGGTCGTTCTCCAGTGCCTGAATACAATACACACCAATGTGTTTTTGTTGCAACAACTTCTGGACTGATGTCAATGCTGCAGCATGCCCTGTCACATAAATTGGGGTCATCTACAGAAGTCAAGCGTGAAAAACACACTCAGGCACTTTCGCCTCACCCATGCCACATTGCTTAGCTGCTTGAGTGGAGTCACGACCCATCCAGTTTGAGCGGTCGAGACGATTGATGGAATGAAATTATTCTCGCTACGACCTAAAACAGCGTCCAACAAGGCGTCATGAATCAACATGTCCCAGGATCCATTGGGCAACTCGAACCAACGAGTGTTAGGTGTCATGATTCCCTGGTTAAATTCAAGCCTGTAGCCTCACTTGTGAGGTGACGTTCATACTAAGCTCAACTGAACGCTGTCTAGCACTGGCCGTGAAAAGTGACCGAACCGAATCCCCAGTTTGATACCCGAGAAGTTGACCGAGACTCATAGCCATTCTACCTGCGCTAGATCCTCCAAAGTTTCGACCTCCGAACCCTCTCTCACCAAGTGCTTCAACCCAGATATGAACTTGGCCGGCCACTTTGTGCATTGCCATTGCCCAAGAGCCTTGATATTTAGACGCAGTGGTTGCCGTACTTGCATTACAGTGCTCGGGAGAATTCTGGATGATAGCATTCGTAACATCGCATTAAAGTCGACGTCTTGAAAGGGCATTCCTCCCTTCCGCTTGTCTGGATCATTTTCAGTGGAAATCAACTTGAGTCTAGAGAGTGACGGAATCTGGACATCTTCCTTGTCTATTGTAAGCAATTGAGAGACAGAGCTGAGGGTTGCATCCAAGAAATCGCCAAGAACAAGTTTCTCGAGCTCAACCCAGTGGAGAGAACCACCGTGAAAAGCTACAGGAAAGTAGGAGGTAGATAAAGTATGGGGACCAAAGTGCAGAGTAGAGAGGATCGCAGGGCGGCTGAAAAATATCGCCCTTGGATCAGGATGCCCCTTGAAGTTGCTTCCGCCTTTTTTCCAGTACTTCCATCCAGATCAGAGTAACTACCACCGGCATGTGAATGTATTTGAGTATGGCCCGGTCAGTGACCCATGAAAACAGAAACGGCCACTCGAAGATTTTGAGGTGTGAGAGGCTAAACAGAGAGGCGGG
>KQ961901.1:361337-380881 GCA_001563735.1 Leucoagaricus sp. SymC.cos | reverse complement strand
CGGAAGAGCTCAAGGCAAGTGTTAGGAGGTGGAGAACAGTGATAGCAGCCCAAGCAGCCTGCAGGAGATTTATTTCTTCAAAATCATCTCGTAGCACGAGAGTATTGTCAAAGTATGGTTTGGGGCTGTCGATCCAAAAATCTAGTGGATTGATCAAGTGAAGTTCTCGTATTCGGTGTGAGTGTCCGCGGAAGAAGGAAGAGGGGAAAATGACAGCCCCGCTAGAATGCGGAGCCAATGTACATGGAGAGCGCTCCGGAGTGCGTTAAAAACAGCGCAAAAACATCACAGCGTTGGTCAACGGCGGCACACTTAACGTTCATATCAATGGGCGTCCAAAGTTGCGGGGGTGAGGAGGCAACTTGGTGCCAATCTGCCGAAACGGAGCATAGCGTGCGCTGGTGGAGATGGCGCTGTCCGCGCATCCAATACCAATCGTGATCTATCGTGTATCTCTTCAAGTCGGGTTGGAGGTTAAGCACGTTGACTGATTTATGACGTAAATAATAAACGTTGAGTCACGTGTGTTGAGATTCGTGTATGTACGGTATTCTAATCACAGCGAGAACTACTTTATCCCTCCATGAACATGGCCTCAGTCGTTCTCATCTCAGCAAACCTCCATGATACCTCCTAGAGAGCTGCCGACACAATGCACAGCAACCAAGCGGACTAAATCCTAGGAGCCATCTCGAGCCCCCAAACACCAGAATCAAGCCGACAGAACTCCAACAGCCCAGACGCTCCACTTCGTTCCTCTGCAGAGGCCGTCCTGCATCTAGTCAAAAACTCATCCAACCGGCCTCCAACATTCTTAACCTCGATTCATTCGCCTCCGATATGAACACACACTATCAAGAAGCGTTTCGAACCAAGGCAATTGCTCAACGTTGGAATAACCTGGCCCATGTCGTTCTAAAATCCTTGAACACTGCTCTCAACCTCCTCCCTGAGTTAAAGGATGATGCCAAATGACCGACAGACTCAACTGGTGAATTTCTTTTTTTCTAGTGTCCAAAGGGTGGCTGAATTAGAATATTCCACCCAGGCGATGTCGCCCTTGACTTAACCTGTCAGAGGATGAAATCCGAAGCTCAAAACTACAAGCCAACACCTCAGTCGAATTGAAAGCCAGAGTAAATATTCACCTCCAGCTTCGGCAATAGTGGATGGCTGGCAGCTCAACAAGACAAAGACACTCGTATCCTCTGCCACCGCCCTGCAAGCGCTCACGGTCTCCCACTCTCGTGCCTCCATCCCCTCTTCTACGACTTCCAAAAGACCGCCAGGAGTGAGCTACTTCCAGCTTTTGAAATGGGTGACCTCTACCAGACCGTCCTGACCACCGTGACATCACTACTGGAGCAGATGCCCGACGGCTTCGGAAATGGTCTTGACTCCACCCAACCCACTTTAGAGATTACGAGGAAACGAACGTTTGGCAAGATCACTTTCCGGCCCCTAGGTGTCTATATGCCAGAGTATGCGATCGGAGACGTGAAAGCGAGGGCGGATGGGGCATGGTTTGTTAAACTGGACCATGAAATAATCGTGCATGTCTTCCTCGACGTGAAGCCGGAGATTGGTCAAGGAGGAGACCCCTACATGCACTCAGCTCAATGTTACAGGGTACATATTGACCTTGTACGTGCAGAATATGAACAAAAAGACCCAGACAGTAAAGTCGGACGCGCATTTCTCGACATCGGCACACCAATGTTTCTCATATCCCTTCTTGGCGTGTCTACCCGCTAGCATGTGAGTTGAGCTGCTCATGTATTCTCTCAACCATAGGACCCCTGCTCCTCATCTCCGGTGGTTTTGGGATGGAGCCCGATATTATGTTCAGCCCTTGACGGAACCGCCGCCGCTATTTGAACAACACGTGTTGGAGAGCGATATTAAGGCTGAGTGCTTGACAAAAGTTCACTGTGCACTAGTCCAGGAGTTCCGCTCCCTAGAAAACATCATATTGTGAGTCACTTCAACTCTCCCATATTAATCGACTCAACACTCCGGTAGAGCATTCTCGAATCAACAGTCTATCTCATTGCCGATACTGACACCAGGAACGCCCAGGACCTTTACCTCCTGGAAGTCTATTTCGCAGGACAATGACGTGTCAGTGACGTTCACAGCCCCCCTGTCGCGTTCAACCCATCACCCTTTTTTTTCGGCGGTCATGAAAGGGTCAAACCGGGTACTTGTCAAGCTGGTGAAGGGAGGATACGGCGAGGAAGCTTATTTTTGGTTAGCTGGCCATGGCTTAGCTCCTGCTTTACTAGCCCGGTCTGAACTACCAGGTGTAGCGGTTGCATATGCAATGGATCACCTCCGTGAGGAGGATGGTTGGTACACCCTCCATAAACCGCCTTCCCCCAACTTTGCCCTTGATATTGCGTACAAGTTGAATCGTGCCCTCCAGCTCGTAGAGGCACAAAACATGGTCCATGGTGATATATGGTCTGTGAACATCGTGTACAAGATCAACAACGAGGAGGCAGACATCCGCATTGTTGATTTTGATTGGGCGGGTACTGCAGGAAAAGTCACTTACCCGTGGCGATTGAACATGAAAGGCATCAACTGGCCGGGTCGACCCGGAAGGACAATTGAGCGGGATCATGACAGGAGGATGGTTCGAGGTGGTGGGGAGATATATTCAAAGGTAAGATTTTTCCAGCTTAATTTCTACGCCATCGATATGTTCCATATTTCGACATTCTCCTCGTGAACTTCATCTCTGCTTGTGCTGCCGTCTTTGGTATGTTTTGTCACCCCAAATGTCATGAATGTCAAATGAAAATTATGTGTCTCTTAACACTTGGAGTGAACCATTAGCATAACCTCCATTTTATTCCTTCCACCTTTCAAATTCATGACCTGATATGGTTCACAGATAGGTTGATGTCGTGTGTTCTATCTGAAGATCCTTAAAGTCCGAGATGCTCGAGGGACTGAACACCTCGAGACCCTCACGCATTTTTTCTTAGAGCCACCCAGATACTCAGCCGAAATACGATTGTAAGAAAACAGTGACAAGATGTAGCGCCCATTAAGTCCTAGGAACTAAGCATCAAGTGCTCAGAGAAGGCTCTTTCTTACTCTTTTTGACTTCCCCTAGTTATGGCGGTCAATCATCAATCATTCCTCTCGCTGCTACTGCTACTCTCACCCAGAAGACTAGACGTAAAAGAAATGCCTACGGATTGCGAGCACCGGAAAACGTCTCTGTAGGAAGGTTGCCTTCAAGCGCCATAAACGATTGACCGACTTCTCCATGATTGACACCTTCAGCCCTTGCTCTACCAGGTGTTTGAAGCCCTCCTTCAACTCAAGAGGCCACTCGAACACACAGCTCGAGTAGACTTGAAGGTCCAAATGCATCGACTGCGAGGAAGAGCCTTGAGCTTGATAGGTAAGCCTAGAGTCCGGCATCCGTAACAATGCGTCAAAGTCAACTCCAGCAAAGGGCTTGGTATGATGCTCTGTCTTCATGTCGAACTCGAATTGGATTTTTCTGAGCTTTGCAAAGACTGGCTTCTCCTGTTTCTCCTTGTCAATGGTGAGAATGGGGAGAAAGGTGTTCAATGGTGTGCCCAGGTGGACCCTCAGTACAAAGGACTTGATGGCAAAGGAGCAGAGGGAGATACGGTAGGTGGCGGCAAAAGCCATGATCGATATGTAAGAAAGTGATTGTTGTAGGAAGATTGTTGAAAAATACAACTCTAGGATCAGATAAACCTCCAAAATGATTCTCGGTATCTTCTGCCCAGACAAGGGTCTCTAATGCAAGTAGGCGGATGTCTTGAAGCATAATGGGGTCGTGATTGGATGTGAAATTGATCGTCCACTCGAACATCTTCAGCTGGGGGAGAATGAAGGGTGGAGTTGGAAGTGGAAGGATAATAGGAAATCCGAGCATGTCCGCGATCGGGCAGCGATTCCTATACTCGACCAGGCGGATACATTGTTTGGGAAGGATGAGGCAGAGATCGACACACGCATTGTAAAGGAATAACTTATGTTGTGATAGTTGCGGGCGACAGCTGTACCCCCGCAAAACAACGTTGCAAGGTGGGATGGGAACAAGGGAAATCAATTCGCAACGGAGCTTCTCGTATTCCCTTGTCATAGCTTATTGACAGGCGCGCAAGATGACGACACGATAGGAAGAGGTCATCTATCCAAGCCTTGGGGGGATCCATCAGAAATATATTTTGAATGCGACCCAAGTGCTCATGTAGAACGCGCGAAAGGGAGGTTTTTCCTGGCTCTGTACGGCTAGGCGACACTGTGTGTTCATATTCGAAGTTGATACCTACAGTGAGGGAAGATCTCCTTAACGTTTGAAGTATGCGCCAAGGATTGTAGAGCATCAATCAATAGCGCCGAATCCTGTGGTGATATCGACCGATGTCCAGAATTACGGTGTGGTGAGGGCAACATGCCACCAATACACTGAGCGAGCATAATGGCAACTGGGTCCGCCGCTCTAGTTCCTACTACTCTTGAGGAGCTGTCGCGTAGCATCGGTTGAAATCCAGTCGAGGGCACGCATATTGAAAGACGGTGGAGAGGATTTCAGCCGGTAGAATGTAAGTTGGAGATTGGGAAGCATTCAGCTCGCGAAGGACCCTGTACTTCTCTTCTATAGCCATGAGAGTAGTCAGGATGCGGGCGCCAAAAGTTGGCACACTCGGAATCTTGAGTATATAAACAAGGACGTTACTGGCGGAAGTCGAGGATAGCGACTGCGTCCATTGAACTTTTCTTAAATAGAAACGAAGGAGGCCGGCGGCGAGCTCAATTGAGGATGTACTCAGGTGAGGTTATTCAAGACAACACGAGGGAAACAACACGTAAGTAATTTCCGACCAAGTGATGTAATTTAAACGTATACAGGAAACGGAACTGGATGGTAAATCAGGGACTTGAATTTGTTCTGCCCGCGAAGAATGTTGTGTTGTTCCCGACGCAGCACCGGGGGCTTCAGTATCGAGAATTGGCACTATAAGTTGTATAACTGTTCTTCAATGGCTTTGCAATTATAAGTGCGCGTGCGAAACTTTTCGAGAGTTAAGTGGGTCACTGAGTCTAAGTCCGGTTGGCGGACTCTCCTGAAGGAAGAATTGTCAGCGCGAATGAATTGTGCATGATCAACTCGCCATCAGACAAACAACGTGAGGTCATCTTCACAATTGTCTATGCAACATACAAAAACTGAGAATGGACTATAAGTATCTAGAGTTGATAATAGGCGACATGCTGAAAGATGGGTTCACCCTATTTTTTGCGTCCTTTTCTAACAGTCTGTACTCCCGCACCATTCTTTAAGCACTCATCGCAATACCATTTCTCCGGAACGGGTTGCTTCAAGCCAACACAGCTCAGATGGAACTGGTTTCTCCATTAGCATGACGCGACAAGCAAGCCAGTAAGACGAAATCACATACCCATTCATAGGGACAGCCATTTTCATTATCACATGCCACCATCTATCAGGTTGTTAAAACACATTCACTTTGAATTTGAAAGAATTGAATGAAACTTACGTCTCCGTAACTTTGTTTCTGACAAAAGCAATACAGTCTCTCGTCGTCGGCATCCTCATCGGCTTCCATATCCTCGTCTGCTCCAGCATCGGGTTCAGAGTCTTCAACAGGATGGATTTGTCTTGAGAGTCTCGATCGCTGATGGGTACTTTGAGAAACTGCAACAGCAGATGGTG
This sequence comes from Leucoagaricus sp. SymC.cos, assembly GCA_001563735.1. NCBI lineage: Eukaryota > Fungi > Basidiomycota > Agaricomycetes > Agaricales > Agaricaceae > Leucoagaricus > Leucoagaricus sp. SymC.cos. Next base: position 375,150 of record KQ961901.1, on the reverse strand, counting down.
ACGCGGAGCGGTGTTTAGTAGGTGAAGGAACTGGTGTAATCTTGATAGACCCTGAAGCATTAAGACGACGTTCTGAAGAGATATTAGCCTCAAAATCAACAAATGCACGAGAGAAACTGTTCACTCTTCGTAGCGCTTCCTCCAGTCGATGCAGTGACTGCACTGGCAACAGGTGTCGCGGACCCTTGTCGTGATTCGGAAGGGGTGATGAGTGCGTTCCGCAGGCTCTCACTGATTTGTTGAGCAGGATTACGCCCGCTAGAACTGAAATCGACACCAAGCGCCACTCCTGTGCCCGTCTTTCCTAGAGCTGACTGTGTGTCAAGAGGGTCTCCTTGAAGTTGCTTAACCTTCACAATGTCGACATCCAGACGTGCCCGCGTTCGTGCTATGAGGTCGATCAAGCGTTGGGCGAGAACACATTTTTCGTTAGATAGCTCATGTATCTCTGCGTATGAAGTCTGTATCTTTGCGGGTAAACCAACAGTCTTCGGAGATGGTGCTCGTTGCGCAGGATCTGCTGGTGTAGGTGATGACGAAGACCGAAGTGAGTGGCGAATATACCGGGCAGAATCTCTGTCAATTTCCTGTTGCAGCTCTTCAGACACTAAGTTGGAATCTACACCATTTGATAGTGCGGACATACCTTGCACCCTGATTTCTTTCAATTTGATCTCCTGCAGCAGATGATTGACCTCATTCGGCAAGTTGTCGAGACCTGTGATTTGTCAGTAACATGTATGATAGGTGGGACTTGTCGGCGTACTGTAGATGAACTCGGAAGCAATTGTGGCAGCTTCTTCAAAGTTCTGTGCGCTAGCTGCACTCATGGTTCGTGAAGTTGGCTTCTGCGACTTGCTACCGCTTGGCAGCCGAAGATGATGGTCGAAAGTGAGCAGTAGAGGGCACTTAATCATATTCAAGTACGGTGACAGTCACAATTCACACGCTCGCACAGCCATATAACTTATCCATTGTTCGTACGAACTCCTCTGGATTATTGCTGCATCAATAATCGACTCTACATACGACTGCTCCCGAGCCTTGACCTTTCCTTGTATAATCCAGCATGTGCCACTCGTTTGTAGGAAGGTGGGCACTGTGGTGCTCGATTTCTAATAATATTAACTTTTCCCAGACTTCGTTCTCTTCGACTCATCTTCCAGAACTAGTTGCCGGATTTGCCGATTTGACGCTCGGGTGCTAAACCCTCCTATGCTCCCTTGGGCTTTCCACCAGAAGGATAAGGATAATCGAATTTTGAGGTCTCTATTGCGGCCTTACGGAAGGTTGGGCTTGGTTAAACAGTCGTCGTCAGGCTAACACGAGTCAGGACCTCGAGAGTCCCTGCAAAAGGCGCCTATAGAAACAGCTGTTAGGCGGCAGTCCTCTCACCAACTCCAGGCATCAACTAGCTCTGCAGAAATGACGAACGGGAATGTTCACCAGGAAGTAGACAACTGCAGCCGTTCGATCTTATGATCCCAATTCCCGCGTCCGAAGCTCACGACTCACGGTCATCTGGCAGTGGTAAATCGTACTATTAAATGTCCAGCTATAAAAGAGCCCTCACCTCAACTACTTTTCCCCAACCGCCTCTCCCATGCGCACATTCTCTTTCCTACTGAAAAATATCTGGGTGGCTTGTACGGCTGCGCAGCTCACTGGGCTTCTCGTACACACTCAACAGGGAGATGTACTTGGGACGCTTGTAACTCCCACTGTCAGGCAGTTCCTCGGCATCCCGTACGCGACTGCGGATCGCTGGGCGGCCCCTAAATCTCCCTCAAGGCGGCTAACCCCTTTCTTGGCCAACAAATTCGGCGATTCTTGTATTCAAACAAATAGTCCGGCCAATATCGAGTTCTTGAAGCTTACTGGAAGCGTCGTTCCCAATGCTACAGAATCTGAAAATTGTCTCAGCGTCAACATTTGGGCTCCTAACGTGTTGCGGAAACAGAGGACAGCTGTAATGGTCTGGATCTACGGCGGAGGCTTCGTATTCGGGACCGTAAGTCGTTGAACAAACCGAGAAATGACGAAAGCCTACATACTACTGTTCAGAGCAACCTCCCCACGTATGATGGTCGATTCATTGTACGGGACAACGACGACGTTACCGTGGTCACATTCAACTACAGGCTCAACATTTTCGGGCAGCCTAATGCTCCACAGCTTGCCAACTCGACCACTTCCCAGAACTTTGGACAACTCGACATCAACGCCGCCGTTAATTGGGTTCACGACAACATCGCCAATTTCGGTGGAGACCCGGAACGCATCATTCTCTTTGGTCAAAGTGCAGGTGGTGCAGCGACAGACGCGTACACGTTTGCTCACACAAATGTTACCTTTGTAAAAGGTCTGCCTACATAAATTCCTGTTGATGTATTTACTCATAATCTTTTCGCAGGTGTGATTGAGCATTCAGGCAGGTGAGCTCAAGCTCAATGATGTAATACAAGTATTGTTGCCGAAGCACAAACCAATAGTATTTCCGGGGGAGGTACCCTCTTGAACCTACTCCCTGGCATCGATCCTAGTGGATGGAACAACGTCTCTAATGTTGTCGGTTGTGGAACAAGTAAGAATCATTTTCCGCTTCACTCTCGATTCAGGAACCTACCTTTATCATCTCACAGCACCTAACAACGCCCAACTGGAATGCATGAAAAAGGTTCCTGGAAGAACCTTAGAAGATGCGGTGGTGAGCACGAACAGTAACTTTGGTCTAGTCCAGGACAGTATGTGGCACTATTTTCCCCTATAATCCCCTCACCGACAAAATATATGTCAGATATCACAATTTTCAGCGATACCGCAGCACGCGCCGCTTCTGGAAATTTCCTTAAGGTTCCCTTGCTTGTCGGTAGCACGCAAAACGAAGGGGATATCTTTGTCGTTGGTGCTGAGCTCCTATCACCTCTGGGATTCGCACCGCCGTTCGTGACCGAGCTGGCCGCAGACCTTCAAACACAGGTCGGTAAATTATTTGTGTTAGAAAAGCTTTGAGCATTACTAAACTGTGCGTAGCTCGGGTTCACTTGTCCGGCCGGGGTAACTGCTCAAAATCGACTAACAGCAGGAGTTCCTACTTGGAGGTACCAATATCAAGGTTAGTATCACAATGTATTGAGTGAACGGTGTTCATGGGAATGGCTAGCCGTGTTTCGCGACATCTCGATCCGGCCTGACCTGCGCGCATGGCACGCATCCGAGTTGCCCATCGTCTTTGGCACCTATAACCAGACCACAGATATTCCTAAGACACAAGACGAGATAGCGCTCTCAAGATACATGCAGAGCGCATGGGTTGCGTTTGCCAGAGACCCTCAGAAAGGGTTAACTAACTTTGGTTGGCCGTTGTATAACCCGACTTCGCAAAGTCTCATTCAGCTTGGTAATTTCTTTAACAAGAGTAGTGCGACATTCGGGACAGCTACACAAATTGATTTTTCTTGCAACAAACAGCAAAATCTGGCCATTATCGCTGCCCAAGTCAACAGTCTGCTCACAGCTTGAGAGGAAGCTGCTTCGAGGTTTGGGGATCGGGATTGATAGTTGTGGATGGCAGAAATGTTGAAAAGTGAACTATACCATGTCGTGTAGCAGTCGAAATAAACATAACTCTTCTTCTTTTGAAGCTTGACTCTGGGAGTCTCAGATAATCGCTGCACTTGAATGTGCTTTGGATGCTAAATCGCAATGAAAGCACATGCGGAGACAAGCTTTCAAGACGACAGCGATGAATGGCAGACAACAAGCGCGAGCAGGTTATGCATTCACAGTTAATACTGTACATGTGGATGCAAGTGAAGAAATTTCAATCACAGTTCGAGAATGCGGTTGACGTTGTCAAAGAATTCCTTCTCAGCTTGAGGAGCCAAAGGAGATGTCTCAAAAATTTCAAAGCCAAGCAAACGCCTTCCCTCAGCAGACTTGACATCTTTGACCGATCCTCGGCCATTACATTTAGATTCACCTTCACCACCTGGGAAATCGCTGCAAAAGTGTAAGTACTCGACGGTGTCATATGCACTAGAACAAAGACGCACGGAGCGGGAAGACCGGCGACGAAGTTGTTTCGCTGATCACGAAGATAGTGGGCACTAAATACCACAAGTCAGAAAATAAGCGAGGGATTACTCAAATGACAAACTCACTTGTTGAGCGTTAAAGGAACAGCGGGAATATAGAAAACAGAAGAATCACTGAGGCCAGCGTGTTTGCCCTCGACTGCATGGACAACATCACAATGCCCTTGAAAACATGTCAAGTCAAGATCTGACCATTCTGATATTGAATTCAACTCACAGTAGACCTGATCACCAGGCTGAACTTGAGGAAGAGAAACCATAGTCTTGTCCAACCGCAAGTGAGGATGTGTCTTTGTGTTCAGCTCTTGCGTCTTGCCAATGCTGCTTCCAGGGAATCGCGAACTCTCAAGATCAACGGTCCAGTCCTTGAATGCCAGAGAATCCGAGTGAGGGTTGACGGGACGGAAGAAGGGACGGAGGAGGATGTATGCTGACGCAACGGAAAGGTTGGGAAGAATTTGCAGAGTGCCTTCACCGGGCCCTGTAGACGAAAGTGCTGTCCAACCTTGCCACGGTCGGAAAATTGAACATGCGTTACTGTAGAGAGTGAGTAAAGGTCTCAACGGATCGTAAAATCATCTCATACGAGGCGTAGTACATGTCACTACGGACGTCAATCCTCGGTGTGGCGTCAAAAGGATCATGTTGTCTCCAATGTTTTCTGCCCTTCAGAATTTGGCCGAAAACTTTCTTGAATCCAGGATCCTCCCATCGTTCGACAGAACCGCCGTCAACATGAGGCCCCAAGGTGAACTTCGCATCTCCGGGATGACGAATCCTGAGGCGGTCGTAATATGCGATAGGGTGGTCAAGTCTAACTTGATCAGGTCTTGAGGTGTGCCAGAGAGAGAGCATGAATTTTTGGGTATTGATGAGTCCAGGATGCGTCCTCGCAAGTGTTTGGCCAACAGAGTTGTAAATCTCGTAGACCTGGATATTATCCTCAGGGAATCCTGTAGAGGGTGTTAAGTGGATGTTGTGCACGATAACAAGAGCCTTTCAGGATACCTTTGATACGTCCGACATTGGCGGCGGCGTAGTCTTTGATCTGCTGTTTCCACCCAAGCGCTTCCTGTCGTAGGCGATAAGCAGCCGGCACGGTAAAAACCAACGAATACACACTTCTTGAGGAACAGCCCCTTTCACGATAACGGTTCCTACTTGCTTGATCTGGTCAATCTGCGCCTGGCTGACCTGACCGGATTTGATATCCTCGTAGTTGATTTTGGCAATCAACTACAATATGATTCAGCATGAGTCCGAGAGAACAAAAATTGTAAATATACCCCGTTTCCTTTCTCCATAATTTCTTTAACAGTCCCTTCAAGTTCACCTAAAACATCTCTCCACGCCTCCACAAGCTCATCTTTGTATATTTCGTTCTTCAACGCCGCGAAACGATCAGGCAAGGCAGCGTGTTCCTCTCCAGGAGTAAGCGTCGTGAAAATTGACGAGATTGAGCCCTCTTCTTTGGGCTTTCGCTTGGTAGCTGCGACTGTTGCGAGTTGCCTCAAGAAAGCGCGCGAGGCGTACCGAGCATGGCGAGTGAGAGAGAGCATGTTAAAGCAAGGGAAAGAAAACGAGAACGACTGAGGGTCTTTGGAGTGTGGGATGGCTGCCGCTTTATATCTGCGTGTTCAATCCTTTCCCTGATCTTCTTTTCCGATCAAGCCGCATCGTATGGCAGGATGGCTGCGGGTAGAGACGCCTGGTAACCAATACATAGTGGCTGGTTCACGAGGAGTGGTTCTTCGATCTTATTTTTCCGAGATTAATCCGAAAGCGTTTCTTTCTATCTGTGTTGCCTACAGGTTCACTGGTCACCGTGCACATCGCGAAGGTCAGGAAGGCAACTTGAAGCTAAAATGGCATGGCCTACTCAGAGAAAGATCCTTACTTTTGTTCATTCGAATTATTTCACTATTAACAACGGCGGAATTTGGTAGATCCACATGCTATCTTCAATTCCGCAGGCAAAATTAAGCGTCTGATGAAGCGCCCTCGACATCACTAAATGACATCAGCGGCGAGACCTACAATTATTTATCCGAGAAATTTCCGTTGATGTACGGCCCAGGAGACCGACAGAGGCCACTCTATTTCTCTCCCAAAGTCATAAGGTGTGGTGTACTGTGCGATTTCGAGTGGAAACGAGGGTCTAAGGCATTCACACACCTTACCACGATGTGACAAGCTGAACTTGTACAATGTTCACGTTCTTGAATTCATATCACAGCCCGATGGCGAATCAGTGAACTTGAAGAACTAGCCAGTCAAACACTAGCCTGAAGAGATCAGGATCGGTTTGAAAGGTCATACTCTGAAATTGTCACCCAAGGTGACTGTTGGCTACCGTTAGTACCAATTTGAACAGGCAGGGAGGCAAATTAGACAATTGACCAGACCGACTACGCCAACTGTGGTGATTGTTCTAGAGCATTTACTACAGATGCTCCAACCCATTGCATCTCACCTCGAGGGATACACGAATGTTTTCGAGAGGCCCATTTGCGGCACGCGGTTCGCGTTTCGAAACCGTGCGAGCAATGGCCAGCTGGCGAGGAGCCCACGAGCGCTCTAGTATGTATACATGCATGATCAAGGATTCGAGGTATCCGTTGTACGCCTTCCCCTTCATCACTCAGCGGCGAGGAAATTCAGTTTCGAACCCTCAAGCCACACAGTGTAGTACAACAGAGAGTATATTGGTTGCTTTTCTGCAGTTTGATCTTGCGCACCGCTTTAGCCACTCTAACCCGGATGACCGATCAAACTTTATGCATCCTGAAGACTATCTGATTCCCCGCCTTCGAGGCAAGAAAAACTGAGGAGGACCAAAGGTTTTTGAGTCCGTTTTCACCGCAATGACTGAAGGATAGTCATTGTGCAATATATTGGTCAACATTGACGAAGCTTTGTCAGATGGCGTCATGCTAGCCCATGGGCTCGTCAAACGTTAAACGATGGCCCTGCAGTCGAATGGTCTCCATTACATATCCGATATGCCTTTGAACAGTTGATAGTGCAGGCAAATGTAGCGGCCTGTCAGGCATAGATGAATGATTCATAAAGGTCAACCATTAATTGGCTGTCTCCGAGGCTTTCAGTAAACTGCTGCACAGTGCAGACCAACAAGTCGACGGCATGACAGGGAGGATATTAATAGAACTTAATCGTGTGTGAAAAACGGATCGCCGTCACGGCTGGATCAAAACAATTGCGCTCTTCTCCCTCAGCTATACCACCGTGTGGGTATATCTACCCCAAGATGTCCTCCACTCCTCGGCGCAATCTCTCAGCTCACCACCTCAACCTCGACAGCTCTGAGGTCACTTCAACCACTTCTCTCATGGGCATTGACACGATTGCCCAGCCTTTGGCCGAAGAACGGACTGCATTGCTAGACGGGCAATCTAGCCGGAGAATAACCTATAGTGGAGCGACGACACCAACACTTAGTATGTGTGTCCTCGTAACTTGTCTTTTCTCATCCGTTGTTATCTGGGAGCGTCAGATCTTGACACATCTGTGTTCTTTAATCCCTTTTTGGAACATTTCAATTCAGTGCGCTGACCGCTCTCCTTGCAGGACTCGACTCTGGAGAGGACTCTTCAGTCTTCGCAAAACGCCTTAGATACTACATACCCTCACTTGCATGGATTCCCAACTATTCATTCGGCTTGTCAGTCCATTTCGCCTTCTTCTGACTCATTCATTCATTAGAGTTATATTTATATTCCAGGCTGGGTGGCGACATCCTCGCTGGCCTCACCGTCGCTGCCATGCTTATACCACAGTCCGTTAGTTACGCGACCTCTCTTGCGAAAATCAGTCCGGTGACAGGTTTGGTGCGTCTTGTTTGCTTCCGCCGGCCGGAGCATCAGGGTCTGTCGTCCTCGATCTATGAGCGCTGATACTTCAATGCCATCTGTCAGATTTCTGCGTCGGTCCCTGGCATTGTATACGCCTTTCTCGGAACCTCAAGACAGCTGAATGTAGCACCTGAGGCAGCAACGAGTCTGCTGCTCGGCCAAGCAATCACGGATGTAATTCGTGATCATGGGGATACCAGCAACGCTACTGCGTTGGGTTTGACTGTCGCAACTGCTGTTACATTGCAGGTAAGTAGCCTTCTGCATTGAGTACTGTGATTTGTTGAAGGCTCATTCCGCCCGCATCGGCGGTATAGGCAGGTTTGCTCGAGTTCCTCCTCGGATTCTTCCGCCTGGGATTCATTGATGTGGTACTCAGTCGGGCGTTGTTGCGCGGCTTCATCACCGCTGTTGCTTTCGTCATCATGGTGTAGGTTCAAACTGAATTTGTCTTTGATGTCAGTCCTAAATCCGTGCGCCCTCTCAGTGAACAGCTTATTCCAATGTTTGGTTTGACGAAGCTCATGCACGAAGTGGACCCGGAGACAACGCTGGAGAAGATTATCTTTCTTTGTGAATACACTTTATCTCATGCCAATAAGTTGACCGCTATGGTTAGCTTTGGAGCCTTATTTACCCTACTCGCTTTGCGATCAATAAAAAACCAGTTCAGGAAATACTGGTTTATCTATCGGCTTCCCGAGGTTCTCATTGTCGTCATTGCTTCTACCAGTAATTACTACGTTTCTTTGGCAGCTCTATTGACGGATTCTGACTCATCCTTCCAGTCATTTCCGCCGAACTCAAGTGGAACGAGAAGGGTCTCGACATTCTCGGATCCGTTTCGGTCACAACGGGCGATTCATTCTTTGTCTTCCCCTTCAACAAAACGATCCTTACATATGCCCACCGAACAACGTCTACCGCGGTGTAAGTTTCATAAATGCTGATATCTCGAGAAGATGATTCTGACGTACCCTCTCAGCATCATCTCCATTGTTGGCTTCCTTGACAGTATTGTCGCCGCAAAACAAAATGCGGCGCGCTTTGGCTATTCTATCAGTCCAAACCGTGAGCTTGTCGCCCTGGGAGCAGCCAACGTTGGCGCAGCTTTCATTCCTGGAACACTTCCTGCCTTCGGTTCTATCACAAGGTCACGTATGAATGGAGACGTTGGAGGCCGCACACAAATGGCGTCTTTTGTGTGTTCAGGAGTCGTCCTTCTCGCGACGTTCTTCCTTCTTCCATGGATGTACTACTTACCCAAGTGTGTCCTTGCCGTTGTGTGAGTCTGGACTTTCGCCGCCAGCTATATGAAGCTCATATCACTGGCTAGAATCACTCTCATCATTTTCTCCCTACTCGCAGAAACACCTCATGATGTGATCTACTACTGGAGGTCTGTGTAACGCGTTTCCTGAAGTGAAACTCTTTGCTAATGCACAGGGCATAGGTTGGGCGCTTGGAAAGACATGGGTCTCATGTGCCTCACGTTCTTTGCCTCAATCCTCTACAATGTTGAAGTTGGCATCGTTGTCAGCTTGATCGTCTCACTATTACTCCTCGTTCACCGTTCCTCCAAAACTAGAATGACCATTTTGGTGAGATTTTTCCCAGCACGACCAAGATAGCTTTACTGATAGCATCTTACTAACTAGGGTCGCGTTCCTGGAACCGATCGCTGGAGACCTCTCAACGAGGATCCTGAAGTGGAGGAAGACATTCCTGGTGCTCTTGTCGTTCGTATCAGGGAAAACCTGTACTTTGCGAATGCAGCTCAACTGAAGGGTACGTTGTCTTCATCTAACCTTGGGCTGACTCATGTTGATCTCTACTATCTTCTAGAACGCTTGCGCCGTCTAGAATTGTATGGCCCTTACAAGACTCATCCATCCGAGGCACCACGCAGACAAGAGACGACTGTTATCGTTTTCCACATGGCTGATGTCGACAAATGTGACGCCTCGTGAGTTCTTATGAAACTTTCCATTGTTTCGTGCGCTGATTCCTTCGACGCAGTGCAATGCAGATTTTCCATGAGCTCCTCGAGGAATACAAGGTAAGGACCGTTGTACATAGTTAAATAGCTTGTGCATGCTGATTTAACTTTGACTGAATAGGCCCGTGGTGTTCAGCTTTTCATTACCCACCTCAAGAGTAGACCGCAGCAACAATTCATGAAGGCTGGCATCTGGGACTTTTTAGGAGCAGATGCCTTCCGCCAGACAGTTGCTGATGCGATCTCTGTCGTTGAAGCCTCAAGTCGATATTAGAGTTTGACCATCACACTTGGGACCATTTTGATATGGTGAACAGTCCCGATATATCCTTTGCTTTCATGCAATTTACCCCCATGCTTTCGTTTTCTTGATGTTTCCGTCACCCCATGAACTTGCATAAACTTGGATAGAGCAGTACAAGTTCCTTACACCCTGCAACGAGTATATATATCGATTTGTATAATATTGCTACCTTTGTAAGTATTTACGGATACTCTGATACTTAGAAATCATTTTGTTTGCCATGCCATGGCGCGTACGGGCGAGCCATCGATTCCCTCGAGCTTGAGCGGGAGGAGGCTGACATGGATGTTTGGGAGGCCAATAAGCGCCCTTACATTAGTCACGTTCTCCGCTATGATCCCTCCGGCCCCAAGAATCACTTCATGGAATTGAAACCCAAGCTCCCCTGCTCCACCCGGCACTGTCTCGTCTGGATTGAGGAAATCGACAGCGACGACCTTCACTCCACGAGAGATAAATCCCTCAGCAACCTCTCTCAATAAATACGGATGATCGTTATACTCCTTCGATCCCCACTTCTCGTACCAACCGGTGCAAATCAATGCAATCACACCAGGCTTCAGATCCTTCTCGAACGGCTCAATATCCTTCCAAGTGATTCTTTGCTTTGGCAGGGGATTTTTTGAAGAGAGATTGATGAGAGCTGCTGGTCCTACGAGTGTAGATAATGGGATTTGATCTATCGTGAGCCCTCCCTCGATAAAATGAGAGGGTGCGTCGATGTGAGTGCCGGTATGGGAACACATAGAGATTTTGTGTATCTCATAACCATCTTTAGTTGTGCTAGTGAGTTTCTCTGCGGTGTAATGAGGGTCGCCTGGGTATGCTGGAGTAGCGGAATTGAGAGTATGACTGAGATCGTACAGCTTAAAAGTGGAGGAAGAAGACATTTTGCGGGGAAAATCTACCCTGTGCCCGAGCCTGAGTCTATACCTGGTTATTTTTATTTTTGATGATCACAGTTTGATGCAGTATTTATGTGAGTAGGTAGTTGAATCGACGCTTTTTCGTTCGTCTTGACTTTTCTTCTTCAAACCAACCACATCGACTCCGAGCTGTTTGGCGAAAATGGGGGGAAAGGGGAAAGCATAAGAAGCATTCGAAGACTATTAACCAAAGCCGTGCGCTCTTTAGTATTTTGAGGGTTTTGCCAGCCGGTTTCCTTAATGTTTCATCTCGTTTGCAGATGCCAACCCGGAGTCGCCGACCGAGCTCCCGAGGGACTACATCATCGAGACGTTGAAATCTATGAATATATGCATCTCGAATAACACCAAAGTCAATGATGAAAGGCTATATCGTCAATTGCGGAAAGCTCTCGACGCGTCTCAACGATTTTCTCTCATATTCGGAGAGCGTGATGCTCTTGTCGATCCAGCAAAAAGCTGGCCGTGGCCAGGGTTTTTGACATGGAGGAAGATATGCGTAGGAGAGTCTGGGATATGCACGATGGTCCTGGAGCGAATAAGAAGGCTGGGTTTGTGCGACTCCGGAAATTAGTCCTGACTTTGACGAGGACCTTCAAGGAAAACAAACTCGGGGCGGTATTTACGCAAGGGAAAACAGCGTTGGTCGTTTAGGTATTCTTATTCCATCTCAAGCTGAGGTTATGAAATTCAGATTTTCCGGAGTTTATTTCTGCAAAAGTCGCGAAGCCCACCCGCCCGTTAATCTTGGTCGCATACACAACACTCTCCTCCAGCAGGACTATGGATGTCCGAGATCTAATTAAACGAGTTCTCCCAGAAGGATGCGAAGGAAGCTTTCCGGAAGTTTTCGCGACTCGGATAGAGCAGGGCCTTCTGTGGCACCTATTTTCTCAGAACAGAAATAGGCTACACCCGTCGTTCAAGCCTGAAAGCTTCAACCAGACAGACTATCAAATTGGCTTTATCATACCTGTTGGTCGCCTCTGAATGCAAGATATTGCTCAATCCGACAATATTGAAGGATGTGTTATGTGCGGCGAGGCTGTGAACAGCACTTGTAATCATTGTCTGATCACCAGTTGTTGTACTTTGGGTACGTGTTGATGGATCTTGTTACTGTTCGTCAGCTTGTGCGTTCGCTATATGTAGCCTGTCAACAAACGCATTGGAGAGGTCATAAGGCACTTTGTATCAATATTGCTTTCAGCGAGTGGTCAATGATTCGTCTTGAGCCGTCTGTGTTCGCCAGAGTCACGACATCTATCAACCGCTTTGACGACCTCGATGACGATTTGAAAACACACGATGACGACGCGAAGACGGCTGTACCTCCCAACATGTATGAGGAAAGGTATCATCTAGTCAGGATTTAACTTGCTCTCACCGATACCGACCCTCATTTCCTTGTCTATGATCGCTATAAATCATTCGAGTTGATTTTCCGACGGGAAAGGGACCCACGAGTATTCAATTCTGCCGTCTCCGCTATACAGGCGCGGAGGCTTCCTCGCATATACTGTTGGGCGATTGTGATTGGCGGATGTGTTTTGACCATAACGTCAAGGAGGAACCTGGATGGTAGGGGAAATCAGCAATGTAGTATTCATGGCCTTCACGATAAGTATTGCAGAAAGCACCACCCATTCTCCAGCTTCAAGCAACTGTACTCTATGTGACTTGTACTCCGACTAATTAGAGCGATACCATAAACTGACATGAATGAGATTTGCAAGTTTCTTCCTTTGGGTGTCAAACGGAGAAGATTCGAATCTTGGACTTTAGCTACTGGCGTCCTACCAGTTTTGGAGAAAATGATCGGCTCACCATCGGTCTGATCAACACGGGTGGCTGATCCGATCAATCATCGTCAGGCTATAATTGTGACACAGCACTTCTCTTTCCTGAACCTTGTCTCAGAAGTTTTCGAACCTTCAAGCTCCTTTTTGAAAATATCTTCATCCAGAGCTCCTCAACCTACAAAGATGATAATTGGAAGGAGCTCAGGTGGACATGGCTTGTGGACCGACTCTCTTGTATCTTTTCCGGTCAAACTTGCTTTGCAGTTCACAACTCTGAAGGCGGCCTCAAATGAGATTATATTCTCGATATTCTGCAACCCATGAATATGCCCATATCAAATGATACCAAGGCGAAGAAGCGGAGACTTTATCGGCAGCTGCAGAAAGCCATCGACGCTTTTCAACGGTACTCCAATATTTTCGGGGACTGTGGTCCAATCGTGGATCCCTCCGAGTTACCCCCTTGGCCACAAGATTCGAATTTCGAGGAGGCTATGCATAGGAGGGTATAGGTGCCAGGTAAAAGGATGAAAGAGCAGGGCGGGTACGGTGAATTTTCGCGCCTTCGTGAATTGGTCATGAACCTTGCCAAGTGTCGCAAACAGGGTAGGACTGGAGTGATATTGACAGGAGGCAGAATGTAACGATGAAGTTACACCCTGAGATGAGTGAATAGGATCTTCACTTAATAGATCGCGCGAGTTAAACAAGCACAACTATACTCTCGATTGTAGAGAGGCGAAGACTGCCTCGTTCTAACGAATACACGAGCTTTATATACTAAATATGAGTCCGAGACCAAAAAGGAAACTA
>KQ961901.1:308069-332412 GCA_001563735.1 Leucoagaricus sp. SymC.cos | reverse complement strand
ACATTCCTTGCTGATATTTACCGAGCCCTCGCCACAAGCAATTCAAATAGCGAATATTCCACTTCTTCACCAGCCCTTTCTCCAACCCGTGTCCACCATGCTCTCGCTTCACCCACAGGCTCCGATGTCAACATATCATCCGATGAATCCAGCAATGAGATGGATGTGGATGTGCCGGTGACGGTGCCGGCGCCAGTCAATACTGCACCTCGTCCCCATCGTGCATGGACTGCTGATGATTTTGCTGCATACATGGGCCCCAATGACTATAGTAGCACCCCATCCGATGACTGATCTGCAAACATGTATTTCTCGCATTCCTATACATATACCCTCTTCTTTTATAAATTATGTATTCAATTTGCAGCAATTTTAGACAATCTCTAGCTCCCTGCCCTTGTTTGTGCTGGTGGGTTGTTGGACTGATGTGCCGACATGTTGTAGGCCGGCCCACAAGCTGCCGCGTGAGGCCAGACCGCGCTGCAGAGCCAGCAAAGCCGCTGGCTCTGTCGAGGTCGCTACATTGTATGCGTTCGCAGGAGCATGTCAGTCGCTACAGTGTAGGTTGACTACCTGATGTATTCAAGCCTCTGAATGGCTGACATCACACAGGGAGGGATGGCTGTGTAAACAATCATAAAGGGAAAAACAATGCTACAGCAGTTAGCCTGTGTTCAATGCAATGGTAAAAGGGAGCCAGGTGAGGAGGCAGCGTAGGTGACCAAGGTCTTGCACTATGCTCGAAGGCAGTGTGGGAGCCTTCAGCTCTGAGACGACCTTCAGTCACTGCAAAGAAAACAGGCCAAACGCCTTGGCCTGGACGAGAGGAAGCCTTTAGCTTCAGATGGGCAATACAGCCGGGCAATAACAGCCACGTGATAGATAAGAGGGGTGCGATCAAACAGACCACCTATGCAACATGAGCAGGTCTGCCTTGAAACCAGGCTCTATGGGTTCGAATTTAGACTTAACAGTCTCTGATTCCTCACTCACACTAGCAGCGTTTGAGGCCAGTTCGAGCTCCTCGTCTTCCATGTAGAGCCTTCTCGGGAAGGAGTGCGCTCCCAGAGCGGGGGCAGCAACAGCATGTGTGGCTTGATGTCCAGCATCACGGGCCAGCGGATCTTGGGCTGCCTGTGGTGCAGGTGGCCCTGCCACTTACAAGCCAGAAGTGGCGGGGTGCCAGTCATCTACAGGGTGCTGGTCAGCACCAGGGGGAAAGGTCACTGATGGGTTGGCCCCTGGGGGGATGGCAGCAGGAGGGGCAATCGCCAGCTCCCTAGGGGGTCTGGGAGGCAGGTGATTGGATGGCAGTGAGTTGGCGGGTGGATGGCGGAGGTTGATGCTGGCCTGGCCCAGCGCTTGTGGATGAGACCCTGATGCTGTGCTAGCTGGGGTGCCAGCCACGTTCACGGGTCTGGAAGATGGGGGTGCAGATGGCAGTGTGCTCGAGCTGCCTGAGGGAAGGCCCAGCATGGACAGAGGGGTTGGTATGCTAGACCTTTGAGATGTGGCGGAGGCCGCAGAAGGACCAGCGGGCTCCCCCAGGTTGAGACCATGTAGGAGGTGTGTCATTCGAAGGAGAAAAGGAGCGTGTGACAGAAAAGAGCGTGAGCGACAGGACGGAGAAAAAGATAAGAAAGTAGCCAGCAAGAGTAATCGGCCAAGCTCCGTCGAGTCGCGAGATGTTGAGGGGTTGAAGACAAGGACCAATGGAAGCTCCATGCCGTTGCTGCTCAGCTGGACACTGGGTGCCGGCAACCTCCGTTGAGGCACCCTTGCTCAATGAACCTTGTCTCAGAAGTTTTCGAACCCTCAAGCTCCTTTTTGAAAATATATTCATCCAGAGCTCCTCAACCTACAAAGATGATAATTGGAAGGAGCTCAGGTGGACATGGCTTGTGGACCGACTCTCTTGTATCTTTTCCGGTCAAACTTGCTTTGCAGTTCACAACTCTGAAGGCGGCCTCAAATGAGATTATATTCTCGATATTCTGCAACCCATGAATATGCCCATATCAAATGATACCAAGGCGAAGAAGCGGAGACTTTATCGGCAGCTGCAGAAAGCCATCGACGCTTTTCAACGGTACTCCAATATTTTCGGGGACTGTGGTCCAATCGTGGATCCCTCCGAGTTACCCCCTTGGCCACAAGATTCGAATTTCGAGGAGGCTATGCATAGGAGGGTATAGGTGCCAGGTAAAAGGATGAAAGAGCAGGGCGGGTACGGTGAATTTTCGCGCCTTCGTGAATTGGTCATGAACCTTGCCAAGTGTCGCAAACAGGGTAGGACTGGAGTGATATTGACAGGAGGCAGAATGTAACGATGAAGTTACACCCTGAGATGAGTGAATAGGATCTTCACTTAATAGATCGCGCGAGTTAAACAAGCACAACTATACTCTCGATTGTAGAGAGGCGAAGACTGCCTCGTTCTAACGAATACACGAGCTTTATATACTAAATATGAGTCCGAGACCAAAAAGGAAACTACCATATGGGACATAGGTGTAGAACATACTGGAACATAAGTCATAATTGTTTACAAACGAAATGATGAGTAAAACCACGTCCGAAATACCGCCGAATCCCTACACAGAACCGCCCTCGTAGTCCTGGTGCGCTCTATGGATGTCAATGAACGCGTCCTTTCCCTGACAATAGTTCAACGTTATTTCCCTCAAGGCCGTCACACCGACGCGACCTTTGATGACTGTCCTCTATACAATGGTCCGCGCTAGGAAGGATATGACCATTGCAGAGGCCG
The DNA here is from genome assembly GCA_001563735.1 of Leucoagaricus sp. SymC.cos. Taxonomy (NCBI): domain Eukaryota; kingdom Fungi; phylum Basidiomycota; class Agaricomycetes; order Agaricales; family Agaricaceae; genus Leucoagaricus; species Leucoagaricus sp. SymC.cos. Next base: position 329,642 of record KQ961901.1, on the reverse strand, counting down.
TCAAGCGTCGCGATCCCAAAGAATACAGTACGAAGTTAACGGAGGTCCTCGCAACAACGTCCGAACAAGCGCTATTCCGGTACTTGCTTTCTCAGAACGGGGATAGGTTATCCCAGGGCTTCGAACGCTCAGTGGGCGTGCATGACAAGGACCTTCAATCCAGCTTCGTCCTGCCACTTGGCAACCTTGCTTTGCAAGATATCGTCCAAATTGATTGTGCCGAAGGATGTCTCTTATGCGGGAGGATTACCCGGGGGATGTGTGGTGACTGCAAGCAAGCTTAATACTGTGGACAAGGTGAGATTCAACAAATGGTTAGGTGTCGTTTTCGATTGAATGACTTGTTTTATTGCAGACTGTCAACGTGAACATTGGGAAGAACACAGAAATTTTTGTCGAAATTTTCTATCAGGGAATTGGTGGATCGTCGACTTTAAGCTTCTCAGGTTCAATAAAATGATGTCGAACACCCAGCGTCTCAGTGCTATCGATGACGACCTGCAGACTCATGAGTTTGATACACCCATAGAAGTACCCCCCAACCTCTACGGCGACAGGTATTATTTGATCAAAATGCACTTATGTAGGGTAGGCGGCTCTGGAGAACCGTATTTCTTCGTTTTCGACCAGCACAGATCATTCGAACGGTTTTTCTTCCCTGAAGGAAACCCAGACCCCTTTGATTTTGCTGTCCGAGCTCTGAATGGGTGCCGCCACATTTATCGTTGGGTAAAGAGGGAGTGTGATTGGGAGTGGTCTATTTGCCTTGAACGGGGCCCCGAAGAGGATCCTAGCTGGTATAACGGAGCTCGGCCATAATAGACTTCGCGGGTGTTTGAACTTCGTTCGCGCTCGGAGGTCTGGGCTTCCTTAGAGTTCGGTTATTTTTATTATATAAAATACTTATCAACAGCTTTAATCATGATCGGCTCTTCTCACGGCAATTAGCTTGTCCTGCTCCAGCTCGGGCCTACAAACCCGGTGACATTCAAGTGCAAAAACGTGTTCTTACGCGCCAACTTTCTCGAGTTCGCGCTACCATTACCCTCAAACATACTCTAGGCTATGGAAAGCTTCAAGCTTCCCCGTGACGAAATTACCAACAATTTGAGCGAGAGATTGGCATCAACATTCCACGACACACAAAACTCAAGAACGACAGCACGAATACTTATTTGTCGGTGTGCAAACAGATTGTCAGCAAAGTATTGGGCTGATCATCAGCATGTTTGTCGAGCCATCTCGTCAGGCACTTGGCACACTTATTCTTCCGAACGGAGAGACACAAGGAAACGCGACTACCTTCAACCGCTATGGTGATCTGACTGAACGACCCACAATTGACGACTTACGCACTGGCAAGCAGATAGCGGCAAACTTTATGTCGATAAGTATTAGTCAAACTTCAGTTGCCTCTGATTGGACTGAAAACACATACCCTCACGTACGATAAGCAAAGGTCCTTCAAACACTTCATGCGCCTGGACAAGAATCCGGACATGTTGGATTTCGCGGTTAATCTCTGGGCTCGTGGCCTGGAATCCATCGCTAGGCACGGCGAGTTGGAGATTGGGAGTAGAAAATGTGTTACAATCAGGGACCAGCTATTTGACTCAATATTCGATGGTAGATATACCTCATGGCTACGGTATTGTTGTTATATGTTGTTCGTTCTTAATCAGCTGTACTCACCGGTCTCATATTCATGAATCCCCAATGCAGCTAGTAAAATTACTACTCAGTGGCTTATATAGCTGACTTATGAACATATATGGACGTGAAAAAGATCTTGCACTGCGATGCGCATCAATTAAAGTCTCCCCTTGAGCTCGTACCACCATCACTATCCTCTTATGGAGAACTTCAAGCTTCCCCGCGATGAAATTATCACCACTTTGAACGAGATCGGTATTAACATTCCACGACACACAAAGCTCAAAAACGATCGACTTAGGCATCGACTTGAACGTTGTCTCGACGCCGCCCAACGCTATGCAAATTCGCCTGAATTCAAACAGAGTACATCAGCCGATGGCTATGTGGCAAGCTTCCTCCTTCCTATTTCTTGGCTCCCCATGGAAGATCTCGGTCGTTTGGGGAAGACGACTGGTTGCTTTGTCTGTGGTGAACCTACGAAGAGCCAGTGCGATAAATGTCAGTCAGTTCAATATTGTAGCAAGGGTGAGCAATCGACCTTCTTGAGCGTACTTTACCTTTTCATCTTGCACACAGCTTGCCAGCAAAAACATTGGCTCGACCATCAACATGTCTGTCGTGCCATTTCGTCGGGTACTTGGCACACTTTCACTCTGGAACATTTCCGATTCCCGAACGTAGAGACATTGAAACACGCGACCACCGTCAATCGTTATGATGACCTAGGTGACAGTTCCACAATTGACGACCTGACTAGCAAGCAGGTGCCCCCAAATCTTTACGGCGACAAGTGTTACTTAGTCAAACTCCAAATGCCTGTAATGGGACCGAGTTCACATATCCTCGTGTATGACAGGCGAAGATCCTTCAAGCTCGTCATCCTCCCAGACAAGAATCCAGACACGTTTGATGCAGCGGTTAAGGCCTTGGGCCCCTGGCCTAAGACCTATCGATGGGCGCAACGAGTTGGAGATTGGGACTGGAAAATATGTTTCGATCAGGAACCAGACACTCAACCTCGGTGGTAGATACTCTATGGCGTCGCCCAGTCCCTTTTTTGATCTATTGTACCTACCGGTCTCATTTCAATCCATCTTCCAATGTAGTTTGTGGACACTGAAGTACTACGCAGCGGCCTCTGAACTGCCATCTTTCAAATTTTTCCTTTGCTCCTCGGTCAACCACTAATTTGTGACGCGAAATCTACTAGGTTTACATCCCCAAGATGATCAGTCGATTGAAGCACGGTGAAAAGCATGTAAAAGCGACCTCAGACGTCTAGACGAGGTAAGTTGTTGACTCCCAACAGCAGTGAGTACTTCGTGATGACTATCAGTGACATCTTGCTCCCATTCTCACACGCATGCTCTATGTTCCATACTGACATGTAGGACTTCCTCTGGCTGCCTTCTCGGACTTCCCCGCAGACAGAGGTCACAACTGAAAGACTCAAGACTTACACAGTTGGTGCGCCAAGCTCAAAAGTCAATCTCGCGTATACCCAGTTCATTCAATGGACCTGAGAACGAAGCCATTAGACTTGATCCGAGCTCCTTATCACCTTTCTCAGATGCCTAGAGCTTTGAGGGTATTGGCCTGCCTCCAACATGCTTGATCCTGCTTCTAATGCTGGACCGAATCACAAGGCAGTCACCGCGCAGGCGCAGCGAGTCTACCCTGGCAGTAACGATGTATTCGCAAGTCTGACAAATGCCGACTGTCGATTGTCAGCAGCTAACTCCCTGTGCGTATTACTTAGGAGGTTTGGCAAACCAGACGACTGCCTCGTGAGTTGTCTTTACTTGCGGGAAGTAACACGACCAAGAGATTCTGTAATGTTACTTTCTCGTTTAGCGTCAGGTCTAGAGACTCAGGCATTCATTGCAGCCTCCAGCTTAATTTCGCGTTTCCCTGGTAGCTCGGTACCAGAAGTCCGTTTTCGAGCTTCTATGACGAACATGTGTTCCAATGGCGTCGATGGCAGCTCTCACATCATGAAGTGAGACCAAAACAAGGCATTCCATCTATTAACTCCAGCCTAGCAAGCTTTTTGATAATTGTCAGCTCACGAAGGGCTCCCAAATGTGGGTGAGGCCCAGCACTATAAATGTTCTACCGCCACCACAGGTGAACTTATACCTACCCGACCGCAGCGCTCTCAAACTGCCCAATCATGGGCTCAGATTCATCCATCACCTCCGGGCACAAGGGCTTGCAATTACTCCAACTCAATAGTGAAGGACTCCTGTTGATCCCTCAGCTAACATCGTCTCATTTGGACTCGCTGAATTACCCAAACGTGAGCTCAGTCTCCGAATGCTCTTATGGTGCATCCCTTCATTTGGCTGATTCAAGTGGCTCAAATACTTGATCCTCTTCGAGATGTGTCTTCTCGGCTTCGCCACCAAGTTTACGGAGGTAATGGTTGATCCAGCTGTGGACCAGATTGCCTGAGAATTTAGTATCCAGTTGCGCACTGTCACATATCAGTCTACTGGCCTTGCCGTCGTCACCGCCTTCACCCCAGTTTTGCGTCCCCTTCACCAATAACTATGGGCATCGTTTGACTTTCCTAGTTTGCTCAGTTCTGACTATTGCATTTACTGCTGGGGCCGCAAAATTAATCTGGTTTGGGATGCTAGTTACGTTTAAAGCCCTGATGGGTGTCAGCGTTGTCAATTTTGTCATTCTATTCGGAGTGAACCCGAATTTATTTTTCGTTCATTAAAGGGGAAGAAGCGTCGACCTGTAAGTATATTGTTGCTGCTTTTGGTGGACAGAACACCGCTCCGCTTGTGACTTTCTCCTTCATCTCTCCGCATTTGAGCTATGATAGTTCCTTTAACAATCAGATTGGTGGTGCAATAGCACTTTGCCTCGGTTGGCGCTGGACCCTCTGGCTTGGTGCTATACTAATGGGTAATTTTATTGGTTTACTCATGGTATGGCGCAGTCACCCATGGTATTTAATAGGTGTAATGTTCATCGTTATTGCATTATTCCTTCTCGACTGAATCAACATATCTCCCTCGGAGACCATGTTGATCTGGATACAGCGGATACCAAATCCAGAGATGTTCCGTTCGAGCCACCTCCGATGACCTGTACTACATTTCTGCGTCCTCTGCGTCTCATTGATAAAGAACGTATGCCGGAACGTCTACGAATAAGTTTGTTTGATGCTTTCACTGGCAGGCGACCTGCCAGGATGCTATCTGATATCTGTCGATCACCTTTCCTGTAATTTACAAGTACGTCTTTCCCTCAAGCCTGTGAAGAAGTCATTTCCGTACTGATTACCTGACCAGCTCTTTTGTTTCATCCCTCGCCAACCTCGTTTCCTTGTCATTACTCCCGCTCAATTTACCGAGATATATCATTTTAATTCGCAACAAAATGGGTCAGTAAGTACATAATCGGATTTTAACTTCTTATGGCTGAAAATACCCTAGGCTCGGAACAGGTTTAAGCGTCTTGCTCAGCTGGTAAGTGTCATAAGAATCTTGTGGAGGTGGACCTATTCAAGCACGCCTTGAATTTTACACAGTGTTATCGGAGAACTTTTTTCTGGACAGGTCACGGACTACTTTATCAATCGAGCTTGCCTGAAGGCTCTGGAAAGTGGTAAGACAGTTAAACTTGAACTTCGACTACGAGGTATTTGGTCATACCATTAGGACTTCTCATGTGGGGAAGATACCATCTACGCAGCCTCACCACTAACATCTTTGCAGGTGTAAGATTTGGAATCTTCCCTTAGCGTCTTACTTGTTTACCTAAATTTCTCTTGAAGACCAGTTCACTATCCGCTACGCGAACACTTTCATTGCTCCTTGTGTTGCTATAGGTGTGATTCCTTAATCTGTGATTGTCTTTCCGACTGACTGTCAACAATTGACTGTGGCCTTCACTTGTATTGGAAGTATTTTTACTCTCCTTCAACCCCTAACGAGGCTCCCGTTCCTAATTCCCCCCAAAGTCCAGATCTTTTCATCCGTTTGCCTGGAATACGCTTGTAGCGACTGCTACCCGGCACAAAGTAATGATGTTAGTCAGTGCTTCAGGTGAGTTCATGAAACTTCTTTATGGAGACCCCTAGAGACGTGGACGATGTTTCCTAGCTTCGCCAAAAGTTTGCAGATTTTGGCAATCACTTTTAACAACTACGCTGTTCTCGGAATAACCTGTCGTGATCGTGTTTGAATACTTCCAGCAGGATACCAATAGCTCAAGCAGCGAGTTTAACTACCACCCGATAGAATGGCACTTGACGCAGTCAGGACAGATGGGATACCAATGGGCTTTCTTAGTATTTGCGATCGTATGGTGTGTAGTACGTTCGTCGCGATCTAAATCAAGAAGCCATACGTTATGTATAGCGTCCTCGCCATTTCACCCCTCGTCGGTTTGATGTTCAAAGGAGCAGAATGGCGAAAGAGGGCAGGGGTGCCTTCCGACTGAGAACGCTACATGGAAGTCGTGCTCATTTTCGAGGTGTGAAGAGTGCAGCTATGAATCAGAAATTAGAAAGTGGGCGCGGTCAGGCTTGTCCGTAGGTCAGACGTAACGGCCGCGCTGACACTGTTTTATACTTTGAAGAGCATTCCATGAATGCATTTCGTCATCTTTGCTATTGGCAATGGGAGAATTTGAGCATTTGATTACACGATACACCATTCATTTGGACAACAAAGACTATTACACTTGGTAGTCTATAGGCCCTAGGGTCCCAGTGCCTTCAACCCAGAAGCACCCTTTGGGCCTTCTAGAGATTCAGGTCGATGGGATTGCAACCCAAAGCAAGCAAGCCATCCTAGAAGAAAAGTTTAACGGGTTCAATCAGGACGGACACTGACACTTAAATGTATAGCTACTCGCGAAGGAGTTGTTGCTGCAACAAACAGGCTGGGCGGAGCTATGAAAGTGACTTCAGCGCCCTTAACTCTTATTTTGTCGCCGTGACAGACTCAACAGGAATTGCTGCCAAGACTAGCGATAGAGAGAGGGCTATAATTTACTGCTTTTTTGTCAGATCATATAATTCACCTAGAAGTGAACGTACATACATCCAAGTAGGCCTATGATAGAGAACCCAAGGAAACAGGGGATCAAAGAGCTCATTAGTGGCTGAGGCGGTGGATTGTCAACGGTCGCATGGCATCAGTTAATATACTATTACTTAGTTCGCCTTTGCCACTCGCGTTCTGAGTTTGGTTGCGGCACAAGACGGAACCGGTGCTACAGTCGCCATCGCGGACGACAAGTGAGCTGGTGGCGTCGAGGGGAGGAAGGGCGGCAAGAATGAAAGAAGTGTGCATTGTAATGATGAGAGGTCTGTTGAAACTTCTGCAAAATCGCTGTTACAACCGAGGAAGGCTTTGAAGCCAGTATCCTAGCCTTTATTTTCGCCCCTAAGTGAGAACCATGGGTGACTCGTCCGAGGGTGTGAGTAGTCCAACGTTAGGATTCAAGAACAGACCTGTCACCATTCTCCAGCTGGAAGATGAAGGATCTAGGACTTCACCTATCACGTTCAATTGTGGAGGCAGAGAGCTCGTGGTCGTTGCCCGAAAGATTATGAGAGTCGGTGGTCTTGCTCCTTGTTCCTCGTGAGTAATGTCTCGCTTCGTCGAGGATGGACCTTCTTAGATGTTGCATTGATTAAGCCATCGTTCCACGAAGCGTATATCGGTGAAGGGAGGTATCATGTTGTACGTTCGTCGGAAGGGATTGAGGGCCTGTGACGTCCAGGACAACCCCAACCAGTCGAGTGTCACTGAATAGCGACCTTGTCTAGTGAATAGAGGCGCCCTTTATCGGAGATAACATCCGATGTAGCGCGCTTCCAGAAAATTCAACGCATGTCTTGTTGTATGTCTTGTTTGAGAGGCGTTAAAGTCAGCCACGGGTCGTCAGAAAAGGCCCAAATAGGAGTCTCCAGCGGAATGTCGGTCCTGGTAAGAAATCCTCCCGATGTCAAAGCGGTCGAAGAGCAAGCGAGGAATGATTGAAATGCCAATGAGGCATTGTACCTCTCATTAAGATTTGATTGACATGTACAGCGAGGTCCGTGGTAACCTGCCAAATGGCAGCGAAATCTAAGGATGCGAATAAACATCGAAGATGTACTCTAGACTTTTGACCAGAGATATGCAGGGCAGAACGTCGGCTGTTTTGTTCATCGATTCTAGTTGTCGTAATCATAGAAACCTTTGCCGTTTTTCCTGCCATACCACTGCGCATCCACCATGCGCTCTAAAAGGACACTTGGTCGGTACTTAGAGTCGCCCGTTCCTTCGTACAGGGTCTTTTGAATGGCGAGACAAGTGTCAAGTCCGATACTGCAAAGAAGGGGAATGTTAAGCGTTGGGTGTGGTACACACATGAACAGCTCACAAGTCCGCTAGCGTCGTTAGAACTGGATTAGCGAATTCGATTCATCTGATCGGAGAGTATAACGTACCAAGTTGAAGTGGGCCCATAGGGTGGTTCATGCCGAGTTTCAAGGTTGTGTCAATGTCCTCGCGGGTGGCAATTCCCTGGGTAATGAATTGAGAACGTATATGGGGTATCGTTTCAATAATGGACTACCTTCTCCAGGTGCATAATTGCCTGACACAATGTGGGCACGGGGTATAAGTCAAAGCGAAATCAATTCAAGCATACCTCGTTAATGAAAGGCATCAGCAATGCATTTGACACAAACCCTGGCACGTCCTTTGAAGTGGTTACCTCTGAATATATTTAATGTCACTTCGTGATTTATGCCCAATCAACAGCGCGCGTACCTTTGCCACATGCAACAGCAAAGGCCCGGGAGCGATTAAGGGTCTCCTCTGATGTTTGTAAAGCAGCAATGAGTTCAACCAGTTTCTAGAAATGTGTCAAGAATCGTTTTCCAGCCAACTATTGCCGTGCGCACCATGACAGGGACAGGATTGAAAAAATGTAAACCTTGGAAATGCGTGAATTCATAGATTGAACTTCAATGTTCCAATCAACTGTCACTCACCAACAACGCGGCTGGCAATCTTCTGGCCCTCTTCGCTGGCGGCACTGATGCCAGCTGGGATTGTTGAAGCAGCAATCTTGGTGATGCTTATTGAACTAGTGTTAGTCGCTAAAATCGCCTCCGGTTTCAGTTCTTCTGCAAACGATGAAAAGATCTTTTGTTTGAGCGGTAAAGACTCCGAAACAGCCTATAACTTATTAGATGAGGATACAGGGATCATTTCAATTCAGAACCTGACCTCAACGACCATGTCAACGTCGCGTAGACCCTTTAGGTCATTAACAGCAGTGATACGATCCTTCGCATCCTTCGCGTCTTCTGTAGTTAGTCTGCCCTTCGACACGTCCTTCGCCAGAAGTTTGTTGACCAAGGAAAGACCCTTCTTGATTTGCTCAGGAGACTTGTCATGGACCAATACTGGGACCTTGGCACGAAGCGCTGACACAAGGGCAATACCAGTTCCCATCTGGCCAGCCCCGAGAACACCCAGAGTTCGAATCCCGTGAGCAACAGACATGACGATAGAGCAGATTAAGGGAGAAGGAGAGGAGGAGAGTGGATTCGAAGCGCCATGTTCTCTTGAATCGGCTCATGTGAATCTCGAGATCCCGACTCGCATCAGTCGGAACATGAAACGGCTGGTCGACAAACAGGGATAAACATTCATTCGCAAACTGTCACCATCAAAAAATCAACTTATACATATATTTATCTCACTCGAGTATTGGAAATCGACACCGTCAAAATGATTAAACGTTGACATTGATGGGGTTACATCCCAAAGAAATGAGGCCTCCCTGGACGACTGTGAGTAGGTCTGCCGATTCACCTCGTCCTATACGCGACTTAAGAAGCTATTGTTAGAGCAGCAGACCGGTTGGGTAGAGCTGTGGAGGTTGTGAGATAACAGGGCAAAAACGCCATGAAGCACTCAGGCATTACCAGGAGTTCCCCCTAGCACCGATGACAGAAATTGGGTTACATGTCACTAAGCTATTGTGAGTAGGTCGAACCTTCAAGAACAGATATGGACGTACACCCAACAAGGCCGGTGATGGGACCGAGAGATATACCGAGGAGACCAACCAAGAGGGAGGTAGCGAGGTCGCTGGCCTATATTGTCGACATCAACGTGCGTCCTTGTTGCTGACGATGCCAGACGCACCGATTGGACCTGGTTACAACAAAGGACTGGGCCAGTGTTGCAACTGCCATCACGAGGAATAGCGGAAGCCATCGCAACAGCGGGGAGAGCAAGGGCGAAGACAGTGGAGAAACGCATTCTGAGATGAGGCTTTGAAGACCGAAGACTTTTAATCCAAGTCTGTCCTTTCACTTCATTTTCTCCCTCCCTTTATACTCAAGTCGTATTTTTTTTCAGACAGCTAGCCTCAACTTGATTCCACAAGACTTCCATTGTTTTCAACGGAGGTTTTAGGGTCAGCGAAACACGCGTTCTCCGTCAATCGATTCATGAAGTAAATCTCGCTTACTGTGGCACCCATTTGTCTTGTTTGTGGACACTGTTGACTAAGCGTAGTCCATCCCATCCTGCCACCCCCACAGACCACAGTCAATGAATATATGGAGATCTCCGAAGACATTCAAAATGCCTGAACTGAGTTTTTGGACGTGGTTTGTGCGATCCACACGACTCGCTTGCGACTTGGCATTTACTGATGTTACTCTCGGCCTTATACATATTCCTTCGAGTCACAATCAATATGGACCGATGCCCGACTGCAAAAGACGTATTAACTTCCAACCTTGGACATGTCGCTGGTGTAACTAACCTTGGGCTTGCAGCCAATTCAAGGTGTTCGCCGAGATGTGGATGTCTCGAGAGCTCCGATTGAATACCCTTAAGCAAACCCTTGCCTTTCTCGTGAGTCGAGCTCTAGCTAGTTTTCCACGATGTTTTATCGGAGCAAATAGGTCTGACTCTAGGATGAGGCGGAAATCGCGTTTTGTTGATAGTCTTAAAATCTCAAAATCTCCTGCGTCGAAAGCAAATAATCTGGCATAACATGTTCCATAGATATATTGATTTTCTGATTTTCCCACAAAATACAGCATACATGAAGATCAAAACACTCAATCACGGCAAGCGATACGAAAACCTTCTAAGAGTGGCCGGGCGTTATACCAAACCATAGCGATCCAAGAAGAGTACTCTGCCTAATAACATCTTAGAGGTTGATGTTAATGGGGGTGCAGCCCAAGTTAATGAGACCGTTCTACAGGGCGAGTGAGTGTCCATCCCGTGTAGGTCATCCAAGAGTCTTACGAATTGGTTGTTGGTGCAGCAAACGGGCTGGGCAGAGCAGGAGTTACCTCCTGCACCAAGGATGGAGATGGGAGTGCAACTAACTATACAAAAGAGAGCTCGTAAGTATCAACGCCCACTTCGCCGAGATATTTCACTTACGTCCGATAAGACCTTCAATAGGGCCTAAGACGATGCCGAGGAGACCTTGCAAGAGGTTGGTAGTAGTACTGTTGGCCTATAACAGTAGCTGAATCAGCAACAGGAGATCATGGTACTACTCCAGCAGCACACATCGTACCTGCTGGACACTGTTGCAGCACTGGATGGGACCAGTGTCGCAGCTACCACCATCACCACGGGCGGCGACATCAGTTGGGACAGCGATAGCTGGGAGGGCGAGAGCGATGGCGGCAACAGCGAAACGCATGGTGATGGCGATATGAGTAGCTTTGTGAAGACTGGATGTGAACTCGAGTCTGGTCTTAGCTCGCCACTGATTTCTACTTTTATAGGTCGTATTCCTTCCTTCCTATCCCGCCGAAGTCGATGAGGTGTCAGGAATTTTTTCTGTTGACGCACAACATCAGACGAGCCTTCAACTTCGGGCAACGAGCGGGTTTGTGGCGTTACGGATATTCCCCCTCAAATACCTCAATCGAATCGTGTTTTGCTTGACGGCAGTTTTACGGTGCCTGTAACGTCTCGAAAACGGTACGACACAGTCAATATACGCGGCGCGATGAATTGCATGTCACTTCAATCACAAGCTCGCCCATCATTTTCGAATTATGCTGTGATCAACTCTGCTAAAAAAAATACCGATTCGATGTTATCCCCTCTCTTAACGCCACAATTCAAGGCGTTAATATATATCGTCCTTAATGTCCGCCAATTCAGTGCCGCTTGACCTGTCACACGCAAATATGGGTGAGACGACAGCACATTGATTTTGTCCGAGTCCGTAGCGGCTGGATTGATATCCTTTGACACACCCGACGTCATGGACGGAGTGCCAAAGTGGTCGCGAGCTCGAGGTTCTGGAAATGACTCGTAGAAAAGCATTGCACCAGGCACAAACCGGTGGAATCTCCGAGCAGGTCAATATGTCGATACACGACTTGACATAGAGACAACCCCCATTTTTACATTCCTCAGGCTGGAGGACGTTGAATCATCTGTCGACCTGAAATTCAGGATGAAAATAAACTGTACCGCATTCATAACGGGAGTTTATGCGACGGTCTCTTGTATCCCGCGGATACTAAACGTCTTCAAATCCTGGGAAACCAAAGAATCATCATCTTCCACTGTACCCACGCCTCGGAGAGAGATCTGTAAAACACTGCAACGACCCACAAAGATAGTGGAGGATCTGCGTTGATCAGCACCTTGTTTTCAACGTGTTATTACATTAAACACTTCGTCGGGAAGACTTTGGAAGTTCATTTGGTATGACTTCTCGAATTCGAAAACCCGTTTCAGTAACGGATACGAGACACTGTGGTCGGTGTAAAATAGTAGCTTAGTGACATCCAGGGACTATAGCTCGGGATAGTCAGGACCTGGTTGCCCATGTCCATCACGCCTAATGACAACAGCAACCACAGACTAACGTAAGCAGCACCACCCCAGGTTCTGTAGGAGCTCTTGAGTAAAGTTCACAGGCAGCTCGGAGAATGAGTTTCAAAAGGAATTTCAGTTCATCCACTCGATCTGGACCAGATACAAACATTCTTATCCGCGGCTGTGAAATAGATAAAGGATCACAAACGAAAATTCTACCCCAACAATCAAGATGCGCGTTACCTCAGCTTTTGTCCTTGCTCTTTCTGCAGTTGCTAGCACTTCTGCAACTACCCTTCTTCCTCGTGACTCTTGCACTACTGGATCCACGCAATGCTGCAGCAGTGCTCAGAGCGTAGGAATATCATGCTCATCTAATATAATTTGATCAACTAACAGTTTGTTCAGGTTAACGCAACCGGTGTCGCTGAAATTCTTGGCGGCTTCGGCCTCCTCGGCCTCCCCCTCAACATCGGTGCCATCCTGGGAGACGTCTGAGCCCTCATTGGACGTGAGTATCCTTGAAAAGATTTTGTATGCAAATTGCTTAAATTGAATCCTGGTATTAGTGGCTTGTAGCCCAATCACCGCGGTTGGAGCTAGAGGATATTCTTGGTAAGGTCGTATGAGAAGTGCGAGTGAGGCCGAGACTTAACATCGTATCCGTAGCTCCTCTCAGCCCGTATGTTGCTCCAACAACTATGAGGTGAACCGCGTTTCGAGCTTTAAGTTCTTTGGATACAGGACAAACTGCTGACTCGCTTTTACAGGGCGGCGTCCTCGCCACTGGATACATTCCGATCAACGTCAATCCTTAGGTACCATATGTGTAAAGGTGTCCAGATAATCTCCTAGATCTCCTTGATGTATCGTCCAGAGGATGTAAGAAGTTGATTATTGACCCATTTGACTCGTGGGACGCGAGATCCGCTCCCGTCTACAAACTGAGCCCCAATGATCGAGCCCCAGCTTGCGGGTCGTCCCATGAATGGAAGCATTAGTCTCTGATATCACGGGTAAAGGATCTCAGTGGGACGGGAGAATGGACAAAGGTTCCCGAGTCACTGAACGGAAGTCATCATTTCCCAAAATATTGGCCTAGGAGGACTGGTAGCCGAGAGACACTGATTCGCCGAGCACAAACTAGTAGCCACCAAGAGAGATCTGATGATGATAACCCCGCGGCAGCTTCTTATAAACAAGGAGAAGAGCTCTTTAACCACGGTAAGCACGTTGACAGAACGAATAGATGTCCATAGCAGGCTAGGCGAAGTTGCAGTGGTATTTTGAGCTTTGCAGAAAGAGGGACAAACTCCGTCATACGGCGGGTAGCAAGGAGGTAGATTTCATGAGTGTTAGGACGAATCAACGGCACAAACCAGCCTTTGAGATGAGATAGCAGGATCTTGTGCGGCATCCACAGTCCAAGCATGGCGACTGCCGTTTGAGCAGTGAGGAATGGAGTTTATTGATATCAAAAAGACGTCACAAAGCTGCGAGGATGTCGGCAATACTGTAAAGAGAGATTAATAATCGTCAGTGCTCCTGAAAATTTAACAAATGAACGGTAAGTATTACTTGCCCCGTGGCAAAGGGTTTTGGAATGTGCTACACAGCCTCAGCATTGACAAAGCTGACCCCGCAATAAAAGGTAAAAGCTCATTGTTGGCTTTGGAAGTTTTCCACCGTTGGTTCCTCGCGTGGGGAAAGCTGCACAAAGGATCGAACTCAATGGCCAGTGTTCGGAACCTGAGCCCCGAATGTCAGACTGGAAGAAGCGTATGATGGTAACAGACCCAGAAAGCCTAGCCTGGAAAAGTTTATGGGCATGAGGGCATCAGAAACATACCAAGACTCACCCAATCTTTCGTTTCCGTTGACGACAAACACCGCTTCGTAGTTCTCCTCCACAGCACACAATGCTTTCACCGGTGGCCGACTGATTTCTCGCTATCAACCTATTCCATCAATGTTGATAATGTGCAATTCAGTCAGTGTCAATCTGTTTTTAGAACGAGTATACCACCCCTTACCCTGATATTCCCCCATGTAGAGTAACAACTTAAATCAGATTCATAAGGATTCATCGGGTATCAAATTCAAATTCGGTGCCGAGAATAGCACTTGTCTTGAATTTGCTGGTCTGTATTCTCGGGCATCCGGAAATCGTCGTACTTGTGCAGTCGAACGGTGGTTTGGGTATGTGTCTTGGCTGGAGATAGCCGAAAGTTTCCGTGATTAGTAGTGGCTGGGATCGCATAGCCGGTTTGTCTATTAGAATACTGATGACTCCCGTAGCCTCCCTGCAGTTTCGCAGGCCACTCTGTTTCCGAGCTAGTTGAGCTGGAACAGGAGGCGTATAATCCCAGCCGGATATTTTTGTCGACAGAATCTATCGCGTGGATCACGGATCCGGCAAGATAAAAAACCCAACGCCCGATTCTATACCAATTATTCAGACTTTGACTACGCACACTAGGAGGGAAAACACAGTAGGGATGTGTAGTAGGATGTTTCGGATGGCACGACGCTATTCAGGACATAGTACAAGGTCAACAAAAAGCAGAACATTCACAGCTGGGGAAATATATCAACTATTATTCAAGCTAGATCGATTGGCATGATCTTCCTTACTGAGAAACGAGTCGGCAGGCAACACAGCTGTCGGTTAAACCAGTCTGCCATAGCGAGTGCTCATGATGAGCGAGCCCACCACATATCCGTGTAAGGAAAGATTCGCATCGCGATCCAAGTCGATGTTGCGAAGAGGCCGTAATACTCGGGAACCTGGTGTAGGGCATCTGGATGAACAACTAGTTCTGCTGGGGTACGGGAAGGCAGAAAAACGGACTGTCGTATCAACAAATAAAAGAACAACAGCTTACAAATTGATCCTCAATGACGTTTTAAATGGCAATGGGTGAGATTTCACTGAGTGTATCAGTCTCGAACCAGTGGGCTGCCTGATTTCGAAAGACGTGGACGTTGGATCAAGTCCCAAAGGACAAGAGGTTCAGATAAGAACGCCGAGTAAGTACCACGATAGCAACAGATCTAGTTCAGAGTCGTTCAGTTTCGGCTTTGGAAGAAATACAGTACTCCGTTTCGGTGAACAAACTTCGTCATCGGACGAAGGCAGCGAGCGCAACTGTTTTGATGATCCAAGAACAGCAGGTTTGGCAGCGAGAAATACAAGGAATTGGAGTTGAAAAATCCAAAAATAAAAAATTTACATGTCGAGGAGGCGAACAGGAGAGCCATGAACCGAGCTATGGCGCATTGGACGACAGGAAGGAAAAAGTGAGATGAGGGTTCGGTTAAACAAAGCCGTGATTTCCCACGCCCTCATTGTTTACCAGGTAGCTTCGAATTCTGCCTGTTGCACTTTTCCCTCGAATGTAGCGATTGTTGAAAGCAGTCTAAAGCGTAGCGCAGTGCTAGGAGAAAGACAAACTAGTCACTTACGTTGAAGACAGTAATAGAGGCTTGAAATATAAGCGAGGTTGAGAGAGCTAGTATAGAACTCAAGTATAGCGCAGAGAGGATGTAGATTCACTAAAGAATGACAGGGATATTGTACTACTTATATACCTAAAGGAAAGTGTACGCGTAAGCGATAACTATCTACCTACAATAAGTTGCATGTACTGTTACAGCGAATAGCACAATAAGAGCCATAGCTACGGAGTCCTAGGGCATAACAACTGTATTGTTCATGCATATAATGCAAGGAGTCCGTGCGTATTGTCCGTCATAGAGACGATCATAAACGTCATAATAATGTGGGATACCCTAACGGTACACGCTAATAATAGAATAGGCGCGTAGAGCGTTTACTTAATTCAACAGCGATTCAAGATCCATACAAGGCTATCTGGACATTAGCTTGCTCGCTAAACGGGAGCCTGTTCTCTCGTTCAATAGGAATTCCCAGGTTTTGTTCGCTCAAGCTATTCGGCATCATCTAGGCAACGGAACTTCACTTCTGCATTATTTCGGGACTGCGGCCTGTATTATAATCCATTTCTGACATCATGCGTCCTTTCTGTCCCCTCAAACTCCCAAGGCTTTCCCTCGACGAACATCTCTCTCTCACAATTGGTTCTCTCAACCAGGGGCCCGTGATCCAAGCCACATTCGACGTTGGCTTCGTTGACAGAAGAAGATCCACAGCCAGTGTGATCCTAAAAAGTATTCCTTCTTCTATGAGACTTTATTTCCTCGTCGCGACACTCAAATGACAGAACTTCGCCTTCCTCGTTCCGAATAGTTCAGGCTGATGCCATTACAACCACATATCCCTCGGGAGAACGAATCAATACAATGTCCCTGCCAACTCCCTTTAGAAGATGTGTTCGCCGTTGCCCACGGCCCTGCGCAGCCTCACGCGCAACGTCAACGGCGGCTTCAACTCATGACCCACGCCCGAGTCTCATGATATCGTCAATCCATCATGCATCTGCATCAACCTCGACATCAGGCAGTCTTCCTGGTCCCTGAAACGCTTCAGGGAATCTTAAAAAGGGCCTTTCAGAAATTCACATACTCCCCATACCCTCAATGTTTCAGAAAGGACACCCTGGAATGACCCGCTTAGTCGCCTTCCTCATTGCCACTAGCTCCTTCCTTACATTTTCGAATGCACAGGCTTCGAATGGGCTAACAGTTCAAACTCAGCAAGGAGCCGTTGTTGGATCTCTTACACTTCCTACTATTCGCCGATTCCTTGGTATCCCGTATGCGACTGCAGGACGATGGCAAGCTCCTGCTGATCCTCCCGCACGAAGCTCCGCGTTCAATGCAACCCAATTCGGAGACTCTTGCACTCAAAAACTCACAGATACAAATCGCGAGTTCTTGATTCTCTCTGGTGCGGGCGACGCTCCTGTACCCGAATCCGACAATTGCCTCAACTTGAACATCTGGGCACCAAGCGTAAACAGAAAACAGGGAACCGCGGTTCTTCTCTGGATTTACGGAGGATCATTCCAATTCGGAACGGTGAGTATCCTTGTATCCGACTTCTGTCATAATACGTTACAACCTATGTTGATCATTAACATACATGTCTTTCCAGTCTAATTTTGCTGCATATGATGGGACCAGCTTATTAGCTCTCGCGTCGAGAGGCTGAATAAATATCGTTGTTATTCTTACACCAGCTTTGTTCGCGACCATGACGACATAACGATCGTCACGATTAATTACAGGACAAATATCTTTGGTCAACCCAATGCTCCTCAGCTTGTGTCTGCCACTCAGACTCAGAACTTTGGCTTGTTGGATGTTGAAGCTGCTGTTCGCTGGGTTCACTCGAATGTTGCTGCGTTCGGCGGTGATCCTGAGAGGATCACTATTTTCGGGCAGAGCGCGGGCAGCATCGCAGTTGATGCCTACGCTTACTCACACCCTTCTGACACGATTGTCAAAGGCAAGTAATTACTTAATTAATTAATGAGAAGTCGAGTTACTGAGCTACGATGTGTGATCAGGCATCATCACTCAATCAGGAACGTGAGTAAAACACTCATCTTGCATTTCCATCTCATGGACTCTTGAACCGTTAGATTGGATCTCGTTACTTCAATCCCACTTTTCAGAATCGGCGTCGACGATCCCAATACTACCGCTTGGAACCAGATCGCAAACACCGTTGGATGTGGATCAGGTTTGTGTTTTTTTTGTGTATTTATATGCATTGCTCATAATTTTTTCTTTTCTCGTATACAGTCGCTACAGCAGATCAGTTGTCATGCATGAGAGCCGTCGACCCGCATACCCTTGAACAGGCAACTGTCGATGCTGGACTTACATTTGCGCCGATTGTCGATAGTGAGTGGTATAATCCTTCAGGTACACTGTACAGCACGTTCTGATGTCGTCTTAGATATTCTGATCTTTTCGAATGGACGTCAACGCGCTGCGGCCGGCAGTTTCCTTCACGTACCCATGCTTGGTGGCACGACGGCTCAGGAAGGCGATATCTTTGTCGTTGAAGAAGAACTTTTGACTATTGGGACTACTATTCCTGGAGTTACGGGTCAAGTTGCAGATATCGTTACGAAGGTGATATCGTGTTACAGCGTTTTCTGAGGTTTGATCTTGCTTATGTATACCTGATTGTAGGTTGCCTTTACTTGTCCTGCGAGCACCGCGGCTTCAGATCGTGCAAAGGCAGGTGTTCCTACGTGGAGGTATCAGTATCAAGGTACGCTTCTCTTCTTGTTCGCACACTTTGGACTCACAATGACCACATCTACCCTCGTAGGTGTCTTCCCTGATGTTTCTCAACGCTCCGACCTCCGCGCATATCATGCCTCCGACATTCCTATCGTCTTCGGCACCTACAATGTCAGCACGGCAACTGCAGGCCCTACCGCAGCAGAAATTGCACTCTCACAATTCATGCAAACCGCCTGGGTAACATTTGCTCGAGATCCTGCGAATGGGTTGAAGAATGCGCCTTTCTCGTGGCCGCAAGTTAATAGTGGAGGGAATGATGTTGTACTTCTTGGGAATTCTGCGAGCCCTAGCGGGGCGACGTTTGTTGCTAATTCAAAAGTTGATACGGATTGTGGATCGATTGATGCGCTGGTGGCGTTATATCACTTGTTGGGAATCAATATTAGTTTGTAGAGTATTCAATGTAGAAGGGTCGTACTGTTGTTAAAGAAAATCGTATGAGTTGTGGTTCCTCAACATCTGGTGCTGAAGGCATCCTCATTGAGAGATATGGTGGTGACACTAAGTGGGCTCGAGTCATTTACATTATCATGGTGTTGAGTAGGAAAATAAATATTGAGACCCGTAGGTCTACCACTCCGGAAAAGCGTGTCATCCTTGTGCAGGGGCCATGCTAATCTTCTCTGTATCGTTCCAATTTTTTCGTATGTCACCCCGAAGGGGACATTGATTTGCGTTAAGGAGACTGGCCGGATGCCGCATGTTATGCATTTTGCTCAGCTCGCGGGGTGACACGTCCCACGAACCCCGCTGCCAGAAATAGATGGTATTTGCGGCACTTCAAAATGGGCGCTTGACTGGAGTACTGTACTAACCCTCTTTTTATTTTAATAGTCCATCGATGTCTGAAGCCGCCGACCACATTGTGGCATACGCTAGACATCAATTAACCACACCTTTGAGACTCCAGGCCTCCAACACACAACACAATGCAAACAAGACATCGCTTCCTCAACCGTCGGAATGTGAGCGGAATTGCAACTGGAATGATGGAATGAGGTGATCAATTGCCCACGACCGTTCTCCTTGACTTCGGAATTTGCGAATCCGTCATTTCATTAGTTCTCTGGTACTAATGGCCCCACCGTGACAGAAACACAACTCGCTCCAAGCCACTCCAAGCTTCAAAACAACCGGGAGAAGTAAAAACATGGTCTCGAAGTCAATGGCCTCGGGCAAAGTGCTCGTGTGCTGAAGATGATTCTGCCAGCACATGTGAGTGGCGTCATGCAAACAGAACCTTTGGTGTCCATTCCGGGGTTGTCGTGCTAACCGAACATACGACCGCGGTCGAGAAGGACATTTGGGGTAGTTACGTGACCGGAACGGAACGGGGTAAGCGCACCGTGTTCTGAAGTAAAGCACTTTATTGGACGATAATCGACCTTGCTGCAGCTGTATGAACCTCAGAAGAGGCACAAGGCCGTTGTCTATGGTCTTCACGACCCTTTGAAGCAACCGCGTGGCTAAAAGCGGTTGAAAAAATGTGGGGAAGCCGCCGGCCAGGAGCCCAAAAGCGGAGCTGTGGCGTCCAAGCGACGGCAATTAAGGCCAAATAAGGATCAATAGACCGGGCGTGTTATCAGAGGAGCGCTGCCGAGCTGAACCTTTTTTTCTGAACCGCCCATCGTCTGGTTGGACTTGTATTACCACCATGACTCGTCTCGCAATTTCCCTCCTCTTCGTCACCGTTGCCATCGCCTCTCCCCTTTCTACTCCCCCTCACGACTTCCCCATTCGTTCAAACCTTGCACTCGCTCCTCTTGTTGAAGAACATCATCCCCATGGCACCGTCAACAACTCGTACATTGTCATCTTTAAGGATGATGCACCTCTGCATCTCATGCAGAACCACATGAACTTCCTCCAGAATACTCACTCGGAGGATCCTCTTGTCGGCGACGACTTTGCTGGTGTGAGGCACGTCTACGAGGGCCACCTCAACGGCTATGCGGGCCGCTTCACTCGGAACGTCATTGACCAAATTCGTGCAATGCCCGAGGTCGCGTACATTGAGAAGGATCAGGTTGTGCACACCACGCAGCATGAGACGCAGAAGAGTGCGCCTTGGGTAAGTGGACTACTCCATTTTTCGAGTCACAGTTTTTGACTGACGTGGCTCATTCTGTAGGGATTGGCCCGCATTAGCCATCGCCCCCCACTCACTTTCGGAACCTTCACCAAGTACGTTTATGATAACGCTGGCGGCGAGGGTGTTGATGTCTACGTCATTGACACTGGTGTTAACGTGGGACATGTGGAATTCGAGGGTCGCGCAACCTGGGGTATGACGATCCCCCAGAACGATGATGATATCGATGGAAACGGTCACGGTACTCATTGTGCTGGCACCATTGCCTCCCGCAAGTACGGTGTTGCCAAGAAGGCCAATGTTTATGCTGTGAAGGTCCTCGGCAGCAACGGCAGTGGTACCATGTCAGATGTGGTTGGCGGTGTTGTTTGGGCTGCTAAACATGCCAAGGCGAAGGCTGTGGCCGCCGCCAAGGAATTCGCTCAGACCGGAAAGACAAAGTACAAGGGTTCCGTTGCGAACATGAGTCTCGGTGGTGGTAAATCCCCCAGTCTCGATACTGCCGTTGATCGTGCCGTCGAAACCGGCCTTCACTTTGCTGTTGCCGCTGGTAATGACAACCGTGACGCCTGCAAATTCTCTCCCGCTTCAGCTGAGAAAGCCGTCACCGTCGGAGCCTCGACTCTTGGAGATGACCGTGCTTATTTCTCCAACTGGGGTCATTGCGTTGACGTTTTCGCCCCTGGCTTGAACATTCTTTCCACCTACAAAGGTAGCCCGACTGCTACCGCCACTCTT
>KQ961901.1:285440-299734 GCA_001563735.1 Leucoagaricus sp. SymC.cos | reverse complement strand
CTTCGAACCATGACCACGGTTAGCCTGTTTGTTGCTCATGACAATCCTGGAGCAGCTCTTGTTTACAGCCGCTGCGGATTTGTGGGTTTGGATCAAGAAGAAGGATTCGTTCCGGGCGTAGAGCACTGGACTGAGATAGGTTTCGACCGCGAAGTCGTAAAGCTCGGTCATTGGTGATGGCCTGCCATATTCACTCGTTTCCATTCTTTCTTGATTATGTGGATGTGCTTCTGAATAGTTAGAGCTTATTTGCTGCTCTGATCTATGTTCGTAGCTTCTGTATCTATATATGTTCCGTAACAGCCTAGACCAACATGGCTTTAGTGTTGGATCCAGTTGATCCTAATGTTGCCATTGTGTAAGGTTTATGGAACCTGCTAGTCGATAGAACCTTCTCTAATGGTAACCGAATCTTCAAAAGATCTCTGTTGACGGAGGAATTTAGTTACATCAGGCAGTCTATGAAGAGGTCCGAGGGCTGACAGCATGGTATCCGGTGTTATAAGAATCATTTTATGGGCCTCTGGTTTTGACTGCGCCCTGGGCGACTTGAGCGAGAGCCTGTTCGTTCATTTCTTCCTGAGAGAAGTGAAGGTTCCTGTATTAGCTATTGCCCTAAGAATGAAGTGGGATAACGAGCATACCTGTTTCGCCAATCGAGATGCCGCCTCACGTCGCGCCGTTAGCTTGAGAAAATAGAGATCATGCACAATACAGGAATCGGCAGATGAGTATTACAATGGCCGTACCTCTGTGTTATTGGAATGTGTGTCAGACTGGCTGAATTTATATGAAGTCGTCGTTTTACTCGCCTCTTCCTCGTTCCATACGCGCTGCATGTGACGCGTAGCCGATGTACAGGCCATAAGCGGAAAGCGACGCGAGCGAAAGCACCACGCCTCTGTGGACGAGGTCGAGGACGGGTAACATTGGATTAAGTCTTAAGCAAGTGATCAGTCGACTTTTCCGACGGTCGACCTTGACAATCCCGAGTTTGCTTGAATATATCAATGTTAGGAACCATGTTTGATGCCAAACTATGGGCTAAATCAGCCATCGATCCAGTTTTCCGGCTTCAAGATCGGAGATGTTGCGCACGCACGACACAAACAGCTCCTGTCATCCTCATCGTGTTGGCTTGATCGTCTGGTCAGAGTGATCAATAACTGGTATCTCCGAGCTCAAATCATCACTGGCGTATGCCTGAAGCCTGAAGGTTATACTCTGCTAGGGCTTCAACACTACTCGCCGAATGCCATTGCGATCTCTACTGAGCTGGTGTGCGCAAAACGATTTCTTCATTGACCCTCGGATTTCTATCTGTCGCGATAAAGATCGGGGCATTCACGTTGGCTCGAAGGACTCTTCTATACCCTCGAATATCACCTGTAGGTTATTTTTTCAATATGTTTGGATTACGATCGGGAATGCTGAATTTGACGCGAATTTCACAGTGGCCCGCATCCCCAAGTACGCTGTTCTTTCTGTGAAATCTTGTACGATCTCGGAACATATACCCTTCGAGCTGCATGGTTTGGGCGCCCAACTTGGCTTATCCTTTGCACTGTACTCAGAACTGTAAGGTTTTTCTAAAATCTCTACTGGTGACCCGGCACTCAATGATGGCGTTTCTTAGCCTCCGTGGTGAATCATCTAGGTGGTTCGGGTATTTACATTCGCTCACACTGGTTGATTTGCCGGTGTTTTGGGACAGTGGCACCACGGAGAAACTAAATGGCACCGCCCGTATGGCGGATTCTGAACTTGAACCTCTACAGTGGTTACGAGGGACGGTGGTCTTGAATCATTTGAATAAACGAACCGAATCGGGCCTTACATTGCTTGTGCGACGTTCTTTGTCGAGGTTGATCATAGATTCTCACTAATCTCAGTATCTTCCAGGAAACAATTGATCGTTATTACAATGAATTAGTGTTATTGGTTTTGCAGCGACCTTATGTACGGTGTCTCATCCAAGGAACACCCAATCTGACTGGCTTTCGCCACGCCTTTGCCCTTGTTTCATCAAGGGCTTTTCTACTGGATGCCTATCATGGTTTAGCTATGACACCAGTTGCAGATGCGTAAGTAGCCGAACTTCGTACATCTCTCATCGATGGTTTATACTTATCAGTCGATACATCAGCTTTAACCATGTACTAGAAAATCACGTCCACATTCAGGTACGTTTCAGGACCCTCAGCGACAGTAATAAATCAATTCGAATATCTATTGACAGAGCGACTTCTACGTTTGTCCTGAATGTGGATCCCTCCGTGAATGTGAACACGACGACGAGCAACATAATCAGGCCTTGAAGTCACTCGAAGAAGATGGAGATAACGACTTATACTACGAGATGGTCTCCAACGCTGAGATCAAGCCGCACGAAGAGGTCTTCAATACCTATGGCGAGAATCTTTCCAATGCCCAGTTGTTACTTCAATATGGCTTCATTCTAGACCCAAACGACAATGATATGGTGCACTTTGATGTCGCCGATGTCATCGGGCTGTTTGCACCCCAACACGCGGATATGGATGCGCCTCCCAAGGACGTTGATTCCACTACTTTCACCGAGCTATTCGCCAGCTCCAACCTCATTTTCGTCAACGAATCGCTTGAGCTCGAGGCCCAGTTCTCTATCGATAGCGATGGCAAGATTTCACACAGTTTGTGGATATTTCTGTTGAAACTGTTGTGGACAAACGAATCAAGTTTGCCATGGCCCACGGAAGACGAAATGATGAGCGTAGTATTGACTCAAATCAGATTAGAAGCGTTGGTGCAAGAAGACCGATCAGTGCCAGAGGAAGAGACCATCGATGAAACGCAGGTGCAAACTTCGCCTTGGGTTACGGTACTCCAAAACCTGGCTCGTGAAGTTGTACAACTTTGTGAGGCTAAGAAAAAGACAATCGGACACCCAAACTACGTCAAAGAGGATCTCGGAGATATTTTAGATGTCAGTGTCTCGATTTTTGCAGGTGGTTGATTTCTGACTGGCATTCTTTCCGATTCCATAGGCAATGCCAGAGGACAGAAACCGAACGAGACTGGCGCTGTCCATTGTGATGAGCGAGCGTTCTATTTTGGATAGTTGTAGATATGGATGGCTTGATTTCATTGATAGGCTCGTCGTCGCGATGGAATAGGCTTCGGACTTGAAATCAAGTCCGTTAAGCCTGGTATCACAATGATCACATATGAGGTGCTGTATATTACCTTCTGCTCCGGTACTCCAGGGATTATCTAAGATGCTCTCTGATTCTGATTCTAATGCATCCTTGGGACGGTGTTATTTCCATAGACCGTATTAGGAGATCCCTCGAAAGTCCAACGTTGGGGCCGAGCGCTCGCTCAGAACGAGTATAGCCAGGATTCTGCTAGGCGGCAATAGAAGCATGATAGGCCCGACTTGAAGTGATTTGTGTGTGTCCCTGGGTGCCCCCTCCGTTCGCAGGGAGATAATACCCGCCTTAAGTGGCTTAGCTTGCTCGCAGTGAAATCTGTTGTCCTCCAATATGTGTCCACCCCGACGTTTAAGCATTCGAAAAAAAAGCAAAATTTCAGCACGGATACGCGTACCCTGAGGTGAGTAGTATAAGTGCTGCAAACCTTCAAATTGTGATCTGTGCAATATAGGCCTATGAGCAACGAGGTCCCCATGACATCGACCTTCACGACAGAGTATGCTGTAGCTACCGACCGGAGGCTTGGCTGCCTCTTGATCCACGACAAAAATTTCTACCTTTGTCATTGTATTCTGTTGATTTCGTTGGAAGGGAATGTTATGTCCTTGTTCTAGTCTCGTTGAACCTTGTTCTTGTCGTCCTTCACAAGAGCAACCTTGTATTATTTTTGGAAATATTCCCGGGGTTGTTTGTCCCATCAATGATCAGGGCCCTCTTATTTGTCCTCTTACCATATCGGATCACGGTAATAATCGAACAATTGCCACCTTCCTTCTCACTTTCTACGTTCATCCTCATCTTTTTTGCCCAATTTCTCTTCATTTCTTTGTACTAAATTTTGGGGGATGGCCCGTCGACACTCTGTAGCTGGTCAACAAAGTCACAAAGCCACTACTGATCTGGATATTGCCTCTGTACTACCGCCCTCGCCGCCCGCATCTGCACATTCCATAAGGTCCTCTATGACGCTCTACGAACATGTAGAGCGTATCTCGATTGACAGGAGTTCAGGGGCAAAACTTCAGGAAGAACCGATGGAAATCATGGAAACTCAAGTCGAGGAACCTGCTCCAGTAGTAGAAATACCCAGACCTCGACGACCAAAAGGACACTATAGACTCAACGATTTCATTATCCAACGGACGCTTGGGACAGGAAGTTTCGGCCGTGTTCACCTGGGTGTGTAGCTAGAGTGTACTCTCTATCTTTCTTTAAGGCGCTTATGTGACTTCGGTCTAGTGCGGAGTAAACATAACCTACGTTTCTACGCTATCAAGGTGCTCAATAAAGAACGCGTAGTCAAGATGAAGCAGGTAGAGCATACGAACAACGAAATGACGGTTTTGGAGCAGCTACAACACCCGTTCATCATCAACCTGTGGGGCACGTTTCAAGACTCGACTAATCTCTACATGGTGATGGACTTCGTCCCCGGGGGTGAATTGTTTACACTTCTACGAAGGTCTAATGTGGGTATCTTCCTATCACCATTTTGGAAGTATGCTCAGAGCAGCCCGGAATCTTACGTTGATTGTTTTGATTTCTGATGACAGAGATTTCCTGATCCCGTTGCCAAATTTTATGCGGCCGAGGTGGCGCTTGCATTAAACCATTTACATTCCCTTGATATCATTTATCGGGACCTCAAGCCTGAAAATATATTGCTAAATGCGGATGGGCATATAAAGGTGGCAGACTTTGGTTTTGCAAAGATATGCGCGACGACGACTTGGACGCTCTGCGGTACTCCAGACTACCTTGCACCGGAGGTGAGGGATCAAAGGACTAATTTATGGCTTGTGTTGCTGATCAAGCATACGTGGTACATCGCAGATTGTAAATCAGCAGCGCTACAACAAAAGTGTGGATTGGTATGCACTTGGTGTTCTGATATACGAGATGTTGTCAGGACTGCCGCCATATCATCAACCGGAGCCTAACCACATGCTCCTCTACGAGAAGATCACGCGGGGACCAGCCTACATCAAATGGCCGACAGCATTCCATCATAACGCGACGGACATTATTCTCAAATTGATGGAGTCTGACCCTTCAAAGCGATATGGCAATATGCAACACGGCGCTGGAGACGTCTTCGCCCATCCTTGGTTCCGAGAGGTAGACTGGCCTAAATTGTCGAGAAGAGAAATCACAGCTCCCTATCTCCCTCGTATCGCGAGCGACGGAGATGCTAGTGCGTAAGTTAACATCTTTTTCTGGTTAGTTGGCTTGCTTATTGACCTTCAGCGGTAGGTTTGAAGCATATCCTGAAGACAACGCATCGGATTTGTATGGACTCCCTGGTCCGGATCCCTATGGTGAAGCGTTCCCCGGATTCGAATACGCCAATAACGAAACGTCATGACCCACCAAGTGCAGCTTCACGCCTCGGATGCCTATATCCAGGGTCGCAGAGGTGCATCGGGAATGGAAAAACTTGTTCTACCAGCATTCTAATACCCGAGCCTGAGCTCACGAGTGTTTTTTTCACGAAATGATACCACGGACCCTGCACTGTCTTCATTTGTACGAGATTAAATGCTAGCCATTTGTACTTGTATTCGAACGAATACTACTTCCAGAAGCATCGCGCGTCGGAGTTTGTGTGTGTGACTAGCAGCGTCTGGACAAACAAACTGTATCAGACTCCAAAATAATGCCTGACCAATCCAACGTTGGCCATAAACACACATCTCGTCCTCAGTTTCCACCGTAATCTCCTCACAGTCGCACCCAGTGCGACAAACGGTTCCGATATTTACAAGAATCACCCGAAACCGTCCAGTACTTGTTTGGAATCAACACCGCGTGCTTCTCGTATACTGCGTACCTGGCTTCCGAGATTGAAGCCGAGACGCCTGTAACTCGCACCAGCGGACTCGGCACCACACGGAGTTTTCAGGATTCATGAATGGCAGACACTCTGCTGGTGCTCGAATGGGTCGGGAGGAGGTGTCGCCTTTGAAGTCGCTAAGGAATCGTGAGAAGGGCAAAGCGGTTGCGAGTACGAGTGCAGAGAGGACTCGCAAAGGGGCCCGGGCGCCAGCACAGCCCTGCTTGAGACCAGAAGATGTGACGGAGGAGACTATAGAAGGGGAAAGGACTTCTTTGTTGGCGAAGAAACAGGTAGAGCTTCAGGTAATCTTCGACAAACATGATGACATGGTGTGTGGCTCGGAAGTCTGTCTCTTTTTCAATGATTCCGTGGCTAACTGCTATATAGCTTCGTGAATTATACCAGATGCACACTTACAAACTAATGCTTGCATATGATCCTCAAGTATGTCCGCATTCGCGCCCGTTTTGCCCGTTTTGCCAGTTTTCTGACCAAATTGACCACTTAGGCTGTCAAATCTGAAAATACGCCAGCTTTTACGGAGGTTCGTGATTCCTTTCTATCGCATGATTTAGAGACTCAGTTGATGTAGTGGAAAGCACAATACGATCTCTTGGATAAGGTTACCCCTCAAGCAGGTCCCTCGCGACGCACTAGAGGAACGCGCTCTGAGCAACTCTCCCTTGTTTCAGGCCTTTCTGTCTCGCCAACCAAGCCTCCTCCAAAGACAACTTCTCGAACTTCCAAAGCTCAAACCAAGCTTCCTTTTGAAGCTATTCACGGGATCATATCGGCGACAGTAGGTAAGCTACACGAAAGGGAAAAACGAGCTCCCCAGGAAAAGCCCCAAGAAAAACCCATAGAATCTGCAAAGGTTGAAGTGAAAGGCTCTGTTGTATCTTCATCCGCCCCGCGCCCGTCTCCTAAGCAAACTCGAGGCAAGACTCAACGCGAACGGACGGTCTTGTCGGCGATTGATGTTGACCAGTCGGGCCAGACTATCACTCCGCCGGTGGCTGCTCCCCCTGCCGCACGAACCAGATCGAAGGATCATGCGCTAGTCAAGTCTATATCCGTAACGGGCCAGCCTGCTGCGAGAGTGGATGTTCCTGCGCCGGGGCTCGGGCACGAAAGTATTTCTGTGGCGCTTGGCCGGAGGAGTAGTAGACTACGAGGGGAAATAGAGGAAGAGCCACCCTCGAAGAAACCTCGAGTCATGGTGGAGATGCCCATGACTGAGGTGAGTTCAGCTTTTATTCTTGAGCTATGTCAATTTAGCAAATGTGAGTACAGGTAGCTTCACGATCTTCGGCACTACCACCGAAAGCCGTCGTTAAAACTACGAAGACTGGGGAGCCGCCTAAGGAGCCAGAGCAAACTGTTTTGATATCCCCGCCTATCCCAGTTTCCTCTCCCCTAATCAAAATCAAACGTGTTAAGCTTCTTGTTCGGCGACCACCACCATCATTTTCACATCACCGTCAACGCCCTCCACCTCCCAAGCATGGAGCCTCCCTATCGAAATTCCTTTCTACCTACAAAACACTTGGAGATCAAGATGTAGATGAAGCAAAAATAGCTAGACAAGCGCTGCATGATGCACGAATACGGAACCAAGAAGCAGAGTTTCGTCGTCAAGGGCGATTTATCCCTGGCACCGACGTGCTTTTTGGCTCTGATCCCAATACGTTGCCTTATGAGCCACCAAAACGAACTACGCGCGATGTTTGGGACGATATCGTTGACATTATCACCACCACTCGTAGTAAGGTTCCAAAGAAATTTCTTGGTCAACAGATAGCGGGTCAGATTGCGAGTAAGGTTCAGGCGTATTGGGATACACAGGAGTTGAAGAAAGATCGAGCGAGAGCCCAAGAGGAGAAGAGGTTGAGAGCCCTAGCGAAAGCTACGATGAAGATGGTCATTGCTGAATGGAAGAAAGTTGTATATGTAGGTTCTCATGTTTACTCGCAAGCGCCAGAATGGCTGATCATACGTCCCCCTTAGCATGTACGGGAACAAGAGAGACTAAAAGTCGAAGCCGAAGAACGCAGGCTTGGGCACGAGCATCTGGATGCGATCCTTGATCAGTCCGGACAGCTTTTAGAGACACAGCAAGGTGATTTGAGGAGAGCGAGAAGCCGATGTGCTAGTATGGACATTGGGCTTGATGGATGGAACGAAGAGGGCGAGGAGGAAGAGGAAGAGACGGAGGATGGCTCTTTTGGAGGTAGCGATGACGAAGGAGTTGATGGAACTGACGCTGCGAGTGAGATACAAACAGAGGACGTGGACGAAGGGATTCAGCCGTCAACTCAAGAGCCCTCTGAAGCAGGTGAGGAAGCTCAGGAGGAGGAGGAGGAGGAGGAAGAGGAGGAAGAAGCGGAAGAAGAAGCGGAAGAAAGGGAGCACAGCACAGCACTTCTCCTTGGACCTGTTACACGTTCACCTGCCGAAATTCCAGAGGTGTCCGAGGAGGAGCAGGAGATGGTCAACATGCAGGATGTGGAGGGGGCTCAACGAGCGGGCAGTCCTTCTCAGGCCGGGACGCCCATGACACAAGAGACCGGCGAGGGCTATCAAACGGAGTCCCGAGTATCAGTCCTGCCATCTTCTCCAACCCAACCTACGGAGGTCTTGTCGTCAGAACGGGAACTATCGAAAGAGGTTGATAATGTTCCTCCTGAACCGCAGCCACCTGCGGAGGATGTCGACGAGGAGATGGGACAGGGTGGCGGTCGACTGGAACACGTGTCACTACTACCTGATGGGACTTTGGAGGGTGAAAATGTTGTGGCAGCGCCACAGGAAGAAGAGGAAGAAGAGGCCATTCCGTTGAGGGCTGAGGAGGAGGAGGAGGAGGAGGAGAAGGAGAAGGAAACAGCGGAGGAAGAAAAGGGTCAGGAGGAAGCAGTTTTAGAGAAGGAAGAAACTATACTTCCCCCGTCTGAGGCACCGGAAGGTGATAATGCCAAGGTTGAACAGGAAGTGGGTAAGGAAGAGGCAGATGAAGGTCAAGCGATCGAGACACAACCAACATCAGAGAGTCGATTGCCGGATTACTTGCAGTCCTTTGCCGTTGCACAAGTGGAGTGGCACGTTGAGGAGAAGATCAAACCTCCTTTACTCCTTCGTGGTGTCCTTCGACCCTATCAACAATCCGGGTTAGAGTGGTTGGCGAGTTTACATTCCAATAACCTCAATGGTATCTTGGCCGATGAAATGGGTCTTGGGTACGATTGACTTGTTTGTGTTCATGGATTGCTGAACTCATTTTGCATAACAGGAAAACGATTCAGACTATATCGTTATTGGCTCACCTTGCTTGTGATCGTGGGATATGGGGACCTCATCTTATCGTGCGTGGTTCCTGCCATCCAATTTGCCTACTAATCACTTACATCAATACTAGATTGTGCCGACAAGTGTTCTACTGAACTGGGAAATGGAGTTCAAGAAGTTCTTGCCCGGGTTCAAAGTGCTTAGTTATCATGGCACAACAAAACGTCGGAAGGAACTACGACAGGGCTGGAACGACAAGTACCACTTCAATGTCTGCATCACGTCTTACACCCTTGCCAGTCGCGACGCGCATATTTTCAAGCGGAAGCCTTGGTATTATATGGTTTTAGACGAGGCACACATGATCAAAAACTTCAAATCTCAACGATGGAATATCTTGTTGATGTTCCGCTCTTTTCGTCGTCTCTTACTCACGGGCACCCCACTCCAGAACAATCTCACGGAACTCTGGGCCCTGTTGCAATTCCTCATGTCAGGCTCCAGTTTTGCGAATTTGAAAGAGTTTGGAGATTGGTTTTCGAGTAAGATTTCTTGAATACTATATAAGCTCATCTGCTGAGACGTCTTTCAGATCCCCTCGAAAAGGCTATCGAAATGGGCAATGTCCTCGACGATGAGACTATGCAACGTGTTACGAAGCTGCACACTGTCCTCCGACCATACCTCCTGCGCAGACTTAAGCGAGATGTTGAGAAGGAGCTTCCGAGCAAATTTGAACATCTTGTTCTGTGTCCTCTCTCAAAACGGCAGAGGTTCCTGTACGACGAGTTCATGTCCCGTGCGCAAACGAGAAATGATCTCGCGTCTGGAATATACCAGAAAATCGCCAACATTCTCATGCAACTGCGCAAAGTCTGCAATCACCCGGATTTGTTCGAGGTCCGCCCGATTGTTACCTCGTTTGCAATGCAACGTTCCGCCATAGCGGATTTCGAAATCAAGGAGTTATTGATAAGGAAGCGATGGTTGGAAGCGGAAGACGAAAGGGTGAATCTCGACCTGCTGGGGTATCAATTCATCGATCAGCAAGACGAACCCCTGCTTACCGCTGTGGAAACACGGCGGTTATCGGCATCCTCACAAATGCCCCGCATCAACGATCTACCAGGGGAACCACCACCAAAGGACACTCGTACCACCACTGGATATCGACGCTACAAGGCCTATATGCAAGAGGTTGACGAGATCTCGCGATGGAAACATATCGCCTATCTCAATGAGCTCAGATGCTGCCGGCAACCCGTCTATTCATCCGAAACCCTATCAGCAGTCAAACGACTCCATAAACCCCTCATCCCACTCTCAGAGATGGATCTACGGCACGATTACATGGACATTGTGCGACCGGTTCATCAAGCCGTACTTTCCTACAACGCACGAGCTAATACTATGGCAGATGAGCTCAACAAGTTTGTCTTTGTTACGCCTTCAGTCGTGGCCATGGACCTACCTCGACTCACACTCGGCGCTTATGAAGCCCAGCTTACCTCCCTCCCCTTGGATTTCGATTGTATCCTTCATCCAATCAGCGTGAAGCTACAAATTGCTTTCCCGGATCCTTCGCTCCTCCAGTATGATTGCGGGAAACTTCAACAGCTGACAGTGCTGCTCCAGGAGAAGAAGGCTGGGGGTCACCGTGTTCTGATTTTCACTCAGATGACCCGTATTCTTGATATTTTGGAGATTTTCCTCAATTTGCATGGGTACCTTTACCTGCGGTTGGATGGTGCGACAAAGATTGAGGATCGGCAGTATATCACGGAGAGGTTCAATGCAGACCCGAGGATCTTCTGCTTCATTGCTTCTTCGCGGTCGGGTGGTGTTGGGATCAAGTGAGTTTGATTATACTTCATGATCTTCATTTTTCATTAATGGTTTCCCCTTTAGTCTCACCGGAGCAGATACTGTCATCTTCTATGATAGCGATTTCAATCCCCAGATGGACAAACAGTGTGAAGATCGCGCGCATCGTATAGGTCAAATCCGCGATGTTCACATATACCGCTTCGTTTCCCAACACACAGTCGAAGAGGCCATGCTTCGTAAAGCTGATCAAAAACGTTCACTTGATGATATCGTCATTCAAAAAGGGGAGTTTGATTGGAGGACGATCTTCAGCGACGAGAGTGGTGGCGGAGATACGAGTGGCAGTGCTGTGACCGCTCTGACGAAGGCTTTGGGTGAATTTGAAGACGCCGAGGATGCACGAGCAGCTGCACTGGCTGCAAGGGAGGAGTATGTGATGGAGGGCGCAGACAATGCCGACTTTGGGGCTGAAGGTGGTGAGAGCACTTCAGGTCTCAGAAGCCGATCACGCACCACTGCCAATGAGGGTGATCAGACGCCTGTTGAAGTTCAGCCTCCGGTCGAAATGGAGGCAGAAGGAGAGGGTGAAGGAGAGGGTGAAGGAGAGCAGGAGGAGGAGGGCGGGGCAGTTGTTGATTACATGCTTACTGTCGTCCAGCGCGAGTACGATTTCTTCAAGGATTGGCGGTTGTAGATTTTTTCTTATCCACTCGTTGATTCAACCACTTCTTGTGAATATATACCCAACTTAGTCAGATCATCGTATTTGTATGGTACACTGATATATTATGTCTTGTGTCTTTAGTGACGCATATTTTGCCTATCTGAATAGGATTCAAAGAGACCTGTAATGTGAGATCACAATACAAGACAATGCAATGATGCAGAAAAACAACGTGCTGCAAGAAATTAAAGTCATAGAGGTGCCATGGAGAATGAGAGGTATGCGAGCCGAGACAACAGGTATGGGAGGATGATCATAGGAAAGTGGATCAGATCTGAAAAAGGAAACGAAAATCGGAAAACATTTTTACTAATAAACCAGAATATTCGAACTTGAGATGGGAAGGTTCAAGGATCTGATGTTGTCGAGGATGGATTTGGAGTTGAAATGTTCAGGAGGCGAGATAGTTGAGCAAGGCTCCCCTGATATCGAGCTCGGAAGCGCGCCTCAGACTCGACGAATGTTTGAGGCAATGGACTTGACTGGTTGTTCGTTAGCCCACCGAGTCCTGCATGTGCACAGGCACTCAAGACGCCCGAGACAACTACATTTGCAAAAGGCGATGCAAGTGGCTGTGCATTTTCCCCGGACTGAACCTCTGCAGTTTGGCTTGTCAAAAGTTGCTTACTAGAGTTCAAAGCTATATTTGGAACAGCAGGCGTAAGCGGGGGTGATGGCTGTGATCAAAAGAAGTTAGCACCCATTGATTTACAAGGAAGGGCCGACAAATAAAATGAAGTTGAGGGTCGCGAAAGAAAGACTAACTTGTAGAACAGATGGTTGATCGACAGGGGCGGATGTAGATGAATTGCTGATGGTAGTAGAACCATCTTGAGTGAGTGAGCCATTGGCAACCGTCCGGTGTGTGAGCAAGGGAGAGTCAACTTTGCCCCTGAAATCCTCACGGGTGGTGGAGTTCGGAGATGGCTCCTTGAAAACTGGTTCTGGTGATAAAGAATAGGAGGGTGTGGGTAATCGTTGTGTATGTAATGCAAGGCGTGCATGAGCAATATCAAGGTTGATGATCTCTCGAGGTTGAGCTTGTGCTTGATCGGCCATTGGGCGGGCAGAAGTCGGAAAATGTTCTGGGAGAACTACAGTGATTGCATATCGGAGGACTGATGACGAAACGTTGAAAAGCGACGCCCATATATTGAGTACATCAGGACTAGGGTCCGGCGTAGCCTGCACGAGCGTTTGTAGTTTCTGCAAGAATTCTCCGGTGAAGGGTGTCGTGACTGGTTAGACAGAACATGTAATAGTTTAATTGGGAAATGCAACTTCTACTATTATAGCAGGAGGACGCACAGCTGATGGGTGTGAGTGGTTCACCAGCAGATGCTTGTCCAGGCATAACAGGCTGCCGGCCGGGAAAATGACGCCTGAACCAGCTGACAATTGAGGCCAGCTTTAGTTCAGGAGTGTTTTGTGCCTTCTTTAAATGATATTGATGAAAATCAACGGCATTTTCAGGTAAAGAAAGCGCATATACGGACCTGAACTTGCTCCAGGAGCATCTGTTGCGTCATCCTAGATGGACGTACATCATCTGGATGGTGGCGGACATATTCTGAACAACGTTAGAAAAGATATGTCTACAGAGTAAACATACACTTTACCTAGCAGTGACGCTTCTTCTCGAGCATTGTGTCCTGACCAGAAGTAGACGCACTTTGTGGGGCAGACATCGACAATATTGACGCCGAGTCTGAACTTTTGGACGGTTTAAGAATATCTAAGTACTTCTGATGCAGCGCAATAACATCACCATCCATGACGTGTTAATCTCAAAAGTTTGATGATGGGTCCCCTCAAGGACAGGTTGTGGAAGGAGACAAGAATATGCTGGGAAGAAAAATTTGGGTCCCCTCAGCTTCTATTGCTCCCCTCAAGTAAACTCGGGCTAAAAATGGCCCTGTTCATTTGTTTCTGACCACGTGCTCGCCGTCGAGTTCCAAATGTTAATCTAAAGACTGGCAATTTTGAATAGAAATCCGGTCTATTGCCGAGGACAGAATCATGATTGGCTCCTTAGTACCCACTTGACCCACTCATCCTTTATTTTTCAACCTACCAGTGACCAGGTCGAATCATCGAAAGTGGTCTTTCTGTGCTCGCTGCACACTCGTATAACTGATTTCATTGTTACAGAGTCCTTGCTGAGTCCTTGAAATGCTGTAGTTGCGAGTAACTGGTCCTCGAGGCGTCTCACATATACTTTTATCCTGATTATCTTTCAGTTCCATTGATTATCTCGACACGGTTCTGCTGACCTCTTCTCCCTCAAGGCCACATGCCCTTCCTTTTGGATCTCACCTCCCCTTGAAAAACCTTGGCCTTATGCAAACAAAGAACAGTTCTGCCAAGAAGCTCAAAGGGGCCAGTGTTGAACGCAGGTCAACAGTTGCACCGGTCAGGCCGACATGAAGAA
>KQ961901.1:274170-285424 GCA_001563735.1 Leucoagaricus sp. SymC.cos | reverse complement strand
AGAGCGTCGCTTACCCTTCAGGAGTACGCCGAAACCATGTCGGCATATCGATGTGAGGCCTGGCAGAAAACGTCAAGGTCTTGTCTCGCTTTCCTGCCTCTGGAGTTCATGATCTATAGAACAGTGTTAGGATAGCGTGGCTTGTGTACCCTTGTGTACCAAGGTTCCCTGGATCAAAATGCGCAAAGGAGATATGCGGAGGAAATCCGGACCAAGAAGGTTTCCTACGTCACCGCGCCTAAACGTCTGATGAGTTGACGCGCCATTTCGCGATGTTGTGCAAAGTACGCCAGGTCCGACCGACAAACCGCCCGCTAGAGTGGAAAAAGAGCGGACATCCGCACCCCAAGCAACTCATGGCTCTTCGGAAGAATTCATTGGCTGACACAGATCCCTTGGTCTCACAGCCGGGAACGGATAAGTCTAGTCATTCACATGTTAAATCCGCCCATGACCGCTATGTGCTCCGACTCTTATAATCCTATAACTCCTCACTTGAATACCCTTTTGATCCACCCCCTCCTTCCTAGCACCGGCCGACGCCCTCGTTGTTGAGCTATGTCTAGGAACAGTAACAAGAAGCCTGTTGGGTTTGCAACCCACATCACTGCTGGTGGTATCGCTGGTGCCTGCGAGGCTGTAAGTCCTTTCAAAGTCTTCCTTTTCCGTAGGAGGGGTGCTCATTTTGTTAAGCTTGCATGTCAGCCGCTCGATACCATCAAGGTCCGCATGCAACTCTCAAAGTCTGGGCGGACTCCTGGAGTAAGTTCACGACAATTCAATGAAAGGTTTCCTTCCTTCTCGCCAGTTAACGAGGTGTTGCAGACAAAGCCCCGAGGATTCATCGCTACCGGTGTCAACATCGTGAGGCGTGAGACGCCTTTGGCTCTTTACAAGGGACTTGGTGCTGTCTTGTCGGGAATTGTGCCTAAGATGGCCATTCGTTTCGCCAGTTTCGAGACGTACAAGGGGTGGCTAGCGGATAAGTCTACTGGAAAGACAAGTGTTGGGAACATTTTCATAGGTATGTCCTACTATACGTCTGACTGCGCGATTACTGATTATCACGACAGCTGGTCTAGGGGCTGGTACCACAGAGGCTGTTCTTGTCGTAAATCCTATGGAAGTTGTGAAGATTCGGTTGCAAGCCCAACAACATTCGCTTGCTGATCCGCTCGAGGCACCGAGATACCGTAACGCTGGCCATGCTGTTTATACCATTGTCCGTGAGGAGGGTACGGCGACCCTCTACCGCGGTGTTTCCCTCACTGCACTCCGGCAAGCAACCAACCAGGGTGCCAACTTCACGGTATATCAGGAAACCAAGAAGTTTGCGCACAGAATGCAGCCCGATCTAACCGAACTTCCGTCGTACCAGCACATGATTATCGGTCTCATTTCAGGCGCTATGGGCCCGTTCTCTAATGCTCCGGTTGATACCATCAAAACCCGTACGTGGTTGTCCTTGATTGTCAACCTAATTGAAAGTGACTCGATTGGATTATGTTTGTGATTTCTCCAGGTCTACAAAAGGCGACAGCGATACCCGGTCAATCTGCAATACAACGGATCATGGCTATTGCTGGCGACATGTGGAAACAGGAGGGTGTCCGTTCCTTTTATAAGGGTATCACACCTCGTGTTCTTCGCGTTGCCCCTGGTCAGGCTATTGTCTTCGCTGTATACGAACGGGTGAGCGGCGTGATTGAGAAGATGCGGCCGACAATCAGGGAGGATGACGGATACTCTGAGTAGGGGACACTCCGAGAAGACGACTCTGACGCTTTGCGGGAAGACATCGATAAAATGATCCAGGACTTGAATGTTGACGACTCATGCGCTTCATCCACGCATTCATCATGGACAGAGGCTCCTTGACATTCCACCTTGCATTTAAACTATTGACATTGTATTATTTTCCTAGTCTATCTTGTCCATTTCTGTACTATTATTGCAGTGTATAATGTAATTTCCTGATCTAAATAGCAAGAGTTCTCGTGCTTGTCTTGCGGAGTCGCGTTCCTGACTAAATCCTCTCCTTGTAATCTTGGCCGTCGGTGAGCCGCTGGGTGGAAAGAAGAAAGTAAATAATAGCGATCAGTTTTCTCGGAACATGTGATTACCGAACCGGTATCCCTTCGACACTCGATAATTCTGTACCTCTCGCCAGCCAACGGTCCTTACTCCGACAGAGCTCCTTCTTCTCCTTTTCCGACGTCTCCTTACCCGAGACTGGGTCTACGATTCCTTCAATGGCTGCAAAACAAGCAATTCTGGTGCTTCACGGGTGAGTGACCCGGAGCTTACTATTCTTATCGCTGGGAGGAAATGATATCTGCCCTAGGTTTTCCCAGAATGCAAATATCTTCAGCAAGCGGGTGAGGAGCCCTACCTGCATCTGTGGAAACGAATGTGAAATTGACGTCATACCGTCAGTTGGGTGCTTTGCGCAAGGAAGCCAAAGACATTGACCTCGGTAGTCAAATTTCCACTTCCCCATCAGCTCACGTCTGACGATAACGTGGTCCCACTTCCAGTCTTCATCGACGCTCCACATGTACTTCAGCCCGTCGACCTCATCAGCGCTCATGCTCGCAATCCCGCACTAGGTCCTGACGTGCCAGAGGCAGCACCCGAGCAACAAGATCCATTGCTGACGCCTCGGGCGTGGTGGAGACCAAATCCTGAACGTACCAAAGGTGTTGGGCTTGAAGAGAGTCTAGCGGTAGTGAGGGAGGTTCTGAAAACGAGAACGTTCGACGTGAGTGGTGCTCTATAACGACAGAAAGGGGAATAAGGTGAATGACTGTCGATTGGCTTATCAGGGCATTTTTGGCTTCAGGTGGATTGGCTCATGCTTTGATCCACGAAGGATTACGCTCATTCTTTGCTCAGTCAAGGTGCTGCATTCGCGGCAATCATCGCTGCTCTTCTGGAAACACCAGAGGCCTATCCCCCCTTCTTAGATGACGGAAAACCTATACATCCGCCGATGTGATAATTTACCCCCTCCGATTTCCTTGGTCTTGATCACTGACGGAGTGGCGTCCTTCCTCAGGAAATTCTGCATTGCCGTCTCAGGCTTCAAGCTCACAGACCCTATCTGTGATCCTGTCTTCACCCCATCATATTCGACTCCCACACTTCACGTCCTTGGAAAGAATGATATCGTCGTTATCGAGGAGCGGACAAAGAAACTAATTGCGGTATCGAGTAACAAGCGCATCGAAGAGCATGAAGGTGGTGCGTACTCTTTATCCGTTAGAGATTCATGCTCTCCATGGTTTCAAGGGCTGACGTCTGGACTGAAAAAGGTCATTTCGTGCCGTCAAACGGTCAATGGCGAAATTTTCTGGCTGAGTTTCTTCGGAATCCCTTCGGTGATATACCTTCTCCTGGCACGTCTTCCGCATCTGCGCCGACTTCTGGGACTGCAACGCCTGTCACGACTTCAGGAGGATCTGCAGCGAACATGTTGGCACAGAAACTATAGCATCTACCATACAGATCCTCGCATAAATCTGGGAGCAGTCTCGCCCTCAGACACCTAGACCAACGGGAGTTGGGCCCAGGCATGTCATTTACGGGTACTCCACAACAGCCACATCTAGAATAGCGAAACTCGCACAATTGTACTTAGTGTGTAGAATCAGTATAGAATTTATTTTGATAATCGCACACCTGCGCAAGGCGCATGTGCAGTCACGATATACTACATTATCATATTAAACTCAGCTAGTGCCGAAAGTAAAGAAGTCTGGCTTGGCATCAGCTCCCGCTAAGTAATTA
This sequence comes from Leucoagaricus sp. SymC.cos, assembly GCA_001563735.1. NCBI lineage: Eukaryota > Fungi > Basidiomycota > Agaricomycetes > Agaricales > Agaricaceae > Leucoagaricus > Leucoagaricus sp. SymC.cos. The sequence continues at coordinate 281,635 of KQ961901.1, read as the reverse complement.
CTACATCTTCACTTTACCCAACTATGACCCAATGCGAACCGAAGGTACATTTGTAACGTCCGGCCACGGCGACGAAGATGAGGGTGAATCTCAGATGATCCGACTACTGGATCCACCGACATGAAAGGGGACAACCGCTGAGGAGGTTCGTTGAATCCAATATTTTGATAGGTTTTCTTTCTGATTTTTAGGCAGGTCTGGGCGACTGAGGTCATATCCCCTTTCCTTCTCATATCATGGCCAGGACCGTATTGGTTCGATAGGCTTGTACTAGTTTCTGCGTTCAACCCCCCTTCAAGTTTATGACCCATCATAGGAGATACCACAAGTCCTATCTTATCCTATCAAGTTCTGAAATTGTGACCTTTGGCGTGCTCGAATTGTCATTTACTCTGATGCTCAGGGTTTCCGATCCGACTTCCGGCACTCTGACAGCTGTATCAGACCGCAAATGCCATTGGCATGTTCTTTCAAGTCAAAAATGTGACATTCGACTATATTTCTGTCGTTAATTGGCCTCAAGAAAAGCTATTAATCGATATGAGGCGCCACCAGTACTTTGTGATGTTATTTATAACATGTGTGACTCGGTTACTGACCGACACATCTTCGCCCGGTTGATCTCACGACAACATGACAGCCGTTGTACTTTTTAAGGGATAATATCAATAAGCAAGGCCGTAACTGAGCATTCCGCTCACTTCGACCTGGGTCGTACCACTCTCATAACACGAGGTGTGAGATCATAAACAGCGGGGCCCGACCAGACCGACTGATTGTCAAGCTTGATTATCAGTGACTGATCGACGTGATTTGTGATCGCAGAGCCATGCCCGAGTCGCTTCCGAAGAAGAGAGTTTTAGTGCTGCATGGGTGAGTGACTACTATGTGTAGTTCTCCCGATGCCGGTTTGGGTGACGAACGTGGCGTAGATGGACTCAAAATGGTCGAGTCTTCAAAGAGAAGGTCAATATTGACTCAGTCGTTGAGCCTCATCGGGTTCAGATCGTCTGTGTATCCAGATCGAACCATTCTGCCAAGAATGCGAGAAGAGAGGCATAGAACTCGGTAAGTGATTCACAACATGATGCCTGTCTCACACCACTCTTCAACGTATGTACTAAGCTGATTGTTGATCACCTAGTTTTTCTTACTGCCCCACATGGTGTCAACGTGGATGAAATCCTCGAAGCTTGGAATCGCAACCCAGCCTTTTCTCAAGACTTGGGGTATGATCTCAATGACCCCAATATTAAGGAAGTGTTGGAGAAGTCGGACCCGAGAACCTGGTGGAATTATGATAGAGAAAGAACACTAGCCTTGAGTCATGGGGAAACGTTGGACGTGGTCCGAGAGGTTTTGGAGAAGCAGATATTTGATGTGCGTGTTGAGTACATGGGTGCCTCGTGTCTGTCATGTCATTGATCTTCATGTTTTTCTGTCGTTCTTTTTTTTCTTCAGGGGGTCTTTGGTTTTAGGTGGGCGTTTTCATTCTAATTGTTACCTGTGGCGTCCGGTAACGCTCTCCATGTTCTGCGCATTCGGCTGTGTGTCTACCAACTGTTGCCTTTTCCATCTATTATCGTCTATTATCTTCTCACATTTCTCTGATTTTCGCGGATCGGCATATAGTCAAGGTGGTGCTCTGGCTGCCATCACTGCTGCGGTGGTGAGTTGTCCCCGCATCCCCATCCGAGTCCTCGGGTGAAGCATGTTATTGAATACGGTAAATGCAGCTAGAACGTCCAGCAGTGTACACTTCTTTCATGCGTGATGGAAAGCCCATTCATCCGCCCTTGTAAGTTTCCCACTCACCTCTTTCGACTGCGATTAACACGACCCTCGCGCACTACTTAGGCGGTTCTGCATTGTTGTCTCCGGGTTCAGGCTGATTGATCCCGTCACTACCCTGATTCTTACACCGTCTTTCAAAACGGCGACACTTCATATTTTAGGCGAAGAAGATGCCATCGTACCAATGCAGAGATCTCAAGCTCTGATTGCGCTGAGCGAAAATTCTCGTGTGATTAAACACGAAGGAGGTATGTATTCGAGTGCATATGTGAAAGAGAAATAGTCTGATGCGGCATCTTCATAGCTCATATTGTTCCGTTGGCAGCTCCCTGGACAGCATTTTACTGCGACTTCATTGAGAATCCTTTGCTTGACATTCCTGCACCGGTTGGAGAACCTGGGCGAATGAGCTTACTTTGATTAGAATTTTGAGAGTACTCCTTGATGTGAAGTTCCTCCAAGGCGAAGTGTATATTGTAGCTTGTTCTTTGAGTGGCAAAGCAATTTCAGCACAGCCGAGATCTGGTCCGCTTATCGATCTGGGGCCGACAGCACTTGAGAATATTCTACAATAAGTTACGTGAAAAGAGGCTGGACCAGTGATGCTTGCGTGACTGTGACGTTGGGATCAATAGGCGTACACAAAAGATATCAAGGATATTGCCTCTCTCGTTTACTATCCTTCACCACCGTCTTTCCTTTCCCCATCCCCCTCCTCTATTTCCTCTGTCTACGTATTTTTACGCGTCATACGAAAAAATGGCCTCTTGGAAACCCCAGGAGGAAGGTCTGACCGAAATTCTACGCACCATCCTTGAATCTACCGACATGAACACCACTGTCCAGCGCTCCATCACGCAAGTCAGTTGCTGTTGTTTCTTTTTTTTCTGCTGTAATCGGAACAAACTCACCTTTTGGTGTCTGTTGACTTCAGAAATTGAATTCTTTCACGCGCATTCCGGAGTACATCGGTTACCTTGCTTATATTCTTAGCAAGATGACTGAACAGGAGGATCGTATACGCACCATCGCCGGATACCTGCTCAAGAACAACGCGCGTCTCATCCTACAAGCTCCCCCACAGGTAGCAGAGTTTGTAAAGGAGGCCGTCTTGAAAGCATTTCAGGATTCGTCAATCATGATTCGTAATGCCGCAAGCCAAGATATTGTTGCTTTTCTCGGTGTCCTTGAGCCCAGGAATTGGCCACAGTGTCTGGAGCACCTGGTAAACGCGCTGGATGCTACGAACTTGGATATGCAAGAGGTAAGCGACCCCTCAACACGTCATGTCCTTGGCCTAGGGGCCCCTCTCCAGCCATTTGACGGGCTTTGTCACGCGTTTGTTCGGGGACTCATTGTTCTTCATCGGGCACATTAATTTCATAACCATCGCTGACGCACTCTTGCAGGCCGCTTTCAATGCGCTTGAAAAAGCTTGTGAGGATTACCCGCGAAAGATGGATTTCGAAATCAACGGCACTCGGCCACTCGACTATATGATCCCTAAGTTCCTGATGCTCTCAGAGCATCCCTCGGCTAAAATGCGATCGCATGCAGTGGCATGTCTTTCATTTTTCGTCCCTATCAATTGCCAGTCCCTCTTCGTCCACATCGACAGCTTCATCGCTTGCCTATTTAAGCGGGCGTCAGATGACGATCCTTCCGTACGTCGGCATGTCTGTCAGGCTCTTGTCCTCCTCCTGGCGGCTCGCCCAGAAAAACTCATGCCAGAAATGTCCAACGTTGCGGAATATATGCTCTATTCTACCAAGGATAAGAACGAGAATGTTGCGTTGGAGGCTTGCGAATTCTGGCTTACGTTTGCTGAGGATGCCGACCTCGCGCCTTATTTGCACCCCCTTTTGGAAAAGGTTGCTCCAGTGCTCCTTGACTGTATGGTTTACGGGGAGGACGACCTTTTATGGTTAGAAGGGGATGCGGAGGATGCTACTGTTCCCGACAAGGACACAGATATTAAGCCGCGACACTATGGAGGCAAAGCCCATGGCCTCGAGCGCGATAGCACGGATCCGAATGCTCAGCCTCAGAAGCGCATCGGTGCCTATGGCGAAGAGACCATTGACTCGGACGATGAAGAAGAGTACGACGACTATGACGACGATTTCGCAGAAGAGATGTCCACCGAGTGGAATCTGCGTAAATGCGCTGCCGCCGCACTAGACGTTCTGGCCGTCAGATTCAGCGGAGATCTTCTCAGTGTCCTTCTTGGACACCTGAAAGAGAAACTGTGGAGTTCTGAGTGGTTACAGAGGGAGAGTGGCATTTTGGCTTTAGGAGCCATGGCTGAGGGTACGTCGAATTCGTATTGATGGCGTTGGCTAGCGTTATCTTGAACGATGTAATCATAGGTTGCATCGAGGCCATCGAACCTCACCTACCGACGTTGATCCCGTACCTCATTAACACCCTCAATGATCCCAAGGTGATCGATATGCCATTAGGTGTCACTACTTCTCTGACATTCTCTCTAGCCCCTGGTACGATCGATCACTTGCTGGACTCTCGGTCGATACGCAAGCTGGTGTACTCAGCCCCTTTCAGAAGAACATAAACAAAACTACTTCATCCCGACTATGGAGGGCGTAGGTCTCGTTGTCAATGTTTAGATGAACTTAGCTTACCATGGGTCTAGCTCCTCCATATGGTCCTGGACAACAACAAGCGAGTGCAAGAAGCAGGTTGCAGCGCTTTCGCAACTCTTGAGGAGGATGCGGGGCCTGAGCTTGTGCCCTACCTGGAACCGGTTCTCGGGAATCTCGTATTCGCTTTCGAGAAGTACCAACACAAAAATATGCTGATCCTGTATGATGCCGTTGGTACACTCGCCGATGCCGTTGGTCGTGCTTTGGCGAACCCAACCTTCGTGGAGATCTTGATGCCACCTTTGACCAATCGATGGGCTAAACTCAAGGACGATGACGAAGATCTAATCCCTCTCCTCGAGGTATGTACACTTTCACTTCCTATGAAACTAATCTCACTGGTGTCTCAGTGTCTTGCTTCGGTGACTATCGCTATGGGCCAAGCATTCTTGCCCTACGCCGGCCCAGTGTTCGAACGATGCAATAACATTATTCATCGATCACTTCTCCAATATCAAGAGTTTCAGCACAACCCTGATCTTGACGAACCCGGAGGTTCATTCTTGGTCGTTGCCCTCGATTTGCTCTCTGGCCTCACTCAAGGCCTGGGCATGTCATTGGAGCCCTTCATCACGAACAGCAATCCTAGCATGCTCAATCTGCTGACATTCTGCTTGAAGCACCCTCAAGCCCCCGTTCGGCAGTCAGCATATGCGTTGGTTGGTGACATGGCCATGGGATGCTTTGTGTTACTCCGCCCTCATATGCCTGGAATCATGCAAGAGCTGATACAGCAGCTCGATCCTGAGCCCAAGTTTGAGTTTATCAGTGCTGAAAATAATGCCTCATGGTCAGTTGGTGAGGTTGCATTACGCTACGGGCGAGGTAATGTGTTGTTTCTGCGGTAAAAGCTTGCGTTATTGAATCCCTCTCCTCCAGATGATCCAGAATTCCAGCAATGGGTGAATCCCCTGATCAGTCGTCTGATTCCCATTCTCTTGCATCCCAAGGCGCCTAGGAGCCTGCATGAGAATGCAGCAGTTTCAATCGGCCGTATCGGTCTTATGCACCCTTTGTTGGTCGCACCTCATCTGCCCGAGTTTGTACAAGCCTGGTGCCAGGCCTTGTATGAGATCCGGGACAACGATGAGAAGGACTCTGCATTCCGTGGCCTGTGTACGCTTGTACAAACAAATCCTGCCGGAATTGCCAAGGTTGGTTCGGTGTTGCATGTGTCAATCGGCTTCTGATTAATCGGTTCCCCCCAGAGTTTGTTATGGTTCTGCAATTCTATCATCCGCTGGAATCAACCGTCACCGGAATTAAACAGCATGTTCTCCACGTTGCTTCAAGGATTCAAGCAGCACGACGAGGCAGGATGGACAGCACAGATGGCATCATTCCCCCCAGTCATCCGTGACCGTTTGGCTGCTCGCTATGGCGTCTAAATACCACCGCGTACTTCGGCAGTACGGACTTACTATGTCGTCGTCAACACTGGTTTATCATCTCTTACCCTTCTTGTCCCTGGGCTGTATTCAGAACGACAAACGAATCATGGCTTCCCTCGCTCCTTCCTTGACGTCTCTTATGACATAACATTGTGTCAAATACTCGCTATCTGTCCCGTCTCTATCGTGCTTTGTCTCCGTCTCTCTCTGTTTACTCTCTATACTCCTTGGTTTTGTTGCATCGAGAACTCCTTTTTTAGTAGCAGTAGTTTCCCTTTTCTTTCGTAACCCCCCTCATCCTTCATGGCGTATTCCCCCTTCATACCACACTTTCCGACCTACTCATTGACTGTTTCTGGAATCATTTTTAGTAGTTAGTAGTTAGTGTAGCTTTGAACTGCATGATTATCATGGGGTCGAGTCCTTACTCTCGCAGCAAATACATGGCTGCGCTATCCTCTTTTTGTGACTCGACCTTCTGCATCTTATATCATTTTACGTAGCATTAGTACACAGTAGTTACATAGTAGATAGTCAGTAGCATAGTTTTCTCTCATTTTCAGTAGATAGGAATTTCTCTTCATGCTCCTGTATGATTAACTTGTGGGCCCCATATGGAGCCCTTGATTCTGCATAAACCATGAGAGGATCTTTTCGTCATTCCTTTAAGTACTTACTTGTAGCATATAAGCCTTAGCATCTCTTTTGAGGGGCCAAAAATCGACAAACTCGTTTCCGTGTGTTGGACGGTAGTGGAAGGCAATACTTTAGAGGGTATGGTACACAAAAACGGGGCTGAAAACTATGAAACATGAAGAAATACGTCATTTTGGTCTCGATCTCAGAATCGCTTCTCATTTGCGTAAGGGCTACCAAACCGTCCAGGTCCACCCATCCCACCCATTCCGAGCATACCTCCTCCACCAGCTCCACCACCAAAGTTAGCAGAGCCGAACCCACCGTAGCGTTGTCTGCGCTGATACTCTTTCCATCCATACACACCACCTCCAACAAGACCGACAAAGAGTACGAGTTTGAAGAGGAAGCCGAGCCAGGTACCTCCTTCAGAAGCAATGGGTGAGGAAGAGCCGCCGGCGCTCCATGAGGATTTCTTTCCCTTCGGACTTTGGGATGACGTCGAGAAAAGGATTGACGAGGTTGTTACGGAAATGATGCTATCAGGTGAGGATTAACAACAGGATTAGCAACACAAGTAGGTAGAAAAGTGGTTATGGCTTACTCGTGAGCATCTGAGACATCGCCCGTCATTGCGCTGAAGCCGACGAAGGGGTTGGTGGGGAGAGTAATGTTTTCAAAGCGGAAGCAGTCCGACCAATCGTCCCCTTAAAGCCGACTATTGGGTGACTTGGGCAGCACAGAAAGGGTGTAGATACTCACAAGCCTTATACTGCACTTTAACATCAAGCAGCGCACCCTTGACATATGTCACTTTCAGCTTAGTAGCTACGTTCGTTCGGCGCACATTCGCCTATACGAGATTGATTTCGATTTGAGTGCTGCGTAAGTTGAAAGTGGCTACTCACGGAACATGCGCCGACGGCTTGTCCTTCACCATCTTTACCGAGGTCGTAGTTTGTTGTACCGTCAAAGAGGAAG
>KQ961901.1:231216-274141 GCA_001563735.1 Leucoagaricus sp. SymC.cos | reverse complement strand
AAGCGTGTCGGGAGTTGGCATAACTAGTGAATTGATGTGAGGTTCAGTTGAGACTCGAAGAAGGGCGAAGGGCATACGTGTCAACAATGATTCCAAGACCGTTGAAGCGATCTATAGAGTAGTAAGATTAGCGAGTGAGTAGCGGTATCTCGGGGAAGTGTGACGGACCTTTATTGCCGAAGATAGGTCCTGGTTGTATCCGTTCCGTCGTGAGCCATAATGCAAATCCATCACCGTATAGGTGAGTCGAGTCTCCTGATATCTACAACACGGTCAACACTTCGATTTGCGAAGTCGATATCGGAAACCAACCTTGAATTCAGTCTCGACGATAAAGTTTGGCGTTGTCAGGGGCAAGCGGGACCATAGCCATCCCTACATGAATTTGTGAGCACAAGACAGACCGTGACAGAGGGGGTTATACCATCTGGGATGGTCGGTTCCTTGTCAGTCGGATATGCTTGTTGGTGTTCTACCGAAAGGGAAGAGTGGTGAACCATTTTGTTTGTCAAGAACCTGATAGCGAGGACTTACAATGTATGAGTCGGCACCAAAGTCCCACCATCTATTACAAGTGTAAAAAGCAGTGTTCGAGGTAAAGGGATGAATACACACCTATTTTGAAGATCTTGGTCGATGTAAGGAGCGTATATCGAGTGTGTTCTAAGATTCACGGTCTGCAGATGATATTAGCTTGATTTTCTGAGAGTCGAGTTTAGGAGCAATATCAAATATCTTGATGTTGCCATCAAGATACAGAAAGAGAAGAGATGGAGCTTTAAGGAGCTGATACAGACCCTGTCAACGGTACGGTTTGCTATCCGCGTGGACGAATCACTGGCCGCATGAGCAGCGCCAAATAGCAGCGACCAGACTAAGAGACTTGAGGCCGAGAAGAGGGTCGAAATCATCGGAAACACGAGAACAAAGCCAAGTCCTGCTTCGGGTGAAGGGTTGACACGCCTTTGAGCACGAGAGGAGCAAAAGGAAAGAATATAATAGACAATGTGGTCCTGCGCCAAATTCCACTCATATTCATTGCCACGGAGGTCGAGGTCACGTGATTGTCAGTAAATAAGTAGAGCTCAGCATCCTCTTTGTGGCGGTTAGTCGTTCTAGACCTGCAAAATGAGTATGAAGCCTAATAATACCACACGGCGTGTGGGTACGATCGTAAATTAATGACCCACTTTTATTGAATCTTTCCTCGCGAGACATAAATATACCCCGGAATGGGTAAGGTTTTCCCCAAACTTTCTGTTAGTCGTTCTAGACCTGCAAAATGAGTATGAAGCCTAATAATACCACATGGCGTGTGGGTACGATCGTAAAATAATGACCCACTTTTATCGAATCTTTCCTCGCGAGACATAAATATACCCGGGAATGGGTAAGGTTTTCCCCAAACTTTCCCAAGCTAGGAGCATGCTTGTTTAGGAGTTTGAATGACACTGCATCAAAGCTTGTCATTTCTTCATTGGCTTTACATTGGACTATGTCCGCACGAGTTAGCGCCTTCCTTGTATCAAGCTAGGAGCATGCTTGTTTAGGAGTTTGAATGACACTGCATCAAAGCGTGTCATTTCTTTATTGGCTTTACATTACATTGGACTATGTCCGCACGAGTTAGCGCCTTCCTTGTGAGCGCTTTACAACTAAGTATGATTTGGGCGCCAATGTACCCTAAAAAGGGAAAGACAGCTTGATGCATCGACGTGAGTACATCATTAGCCGAGAGCTTGACGCTCAGCGCTCAGTGAGCAAGTCATTCATTGTCTTCCACAGCGCCCAGACTCTCAGATGCCGTATGTTCCCCTTCAACATCATCTTGACATATTCGTCGACAACATATCTCCTTGTCCTACTTCTTAATTCACTTGTTCTTTCAAGCAGCAATTATCTCACGAATATTTTCATATCAAACATCTTGTTTCCGCCCGCAAACCTCGAGGTCATCATCCGAATCTCTTTCAATTACCACGCCTAACAATATAGCACTTTGACTCGCTGCCGAGGCGTCCAGACAAGCGCTCCAAACTTCCTCCGCAGATGGCCATGCCACTTCATCTGGACACCATCATATCATCACTTCCCCTGTCTCGTCATTGTCTTCGTGAGCACCACAATAGTCGTCACTGAGAAGCAATTGTACTTGGCTTGGTGGTCAAGGAATGAAAAGCCGTGCACAACAAATGTCGTTGTTTTTCGTCTATTGACTCGTCTTTGCTATCTCATTCTTGGTACTCGAGTACTTGTATTCAAGAAAAAGCCATAAAAGCTTTTGCTTCCATCGCTCGGAGATCTACCTTATCGGGAGAATCCTTCTGATATAGAAGGTAAGCGCTGAAAGGCTGTGGCCTTCTTCATTCCATATGCATTTGGTTGGTGTCCTATATATAACAGCTTTGAGGTGTCGCAAATTCACTCACCCTGCACAGCCTACAGATTCATCAGCATGTCTTCAACTTCTTCCGGGTCCAGCAGAAGCAACAGCATTCAGAAACCTCGCCGCCTTAGTTTTGCTGATCCACCCAACGAGGCGCCGCATTCACGTTCTGGAAGGAAAGCGTATGTCATGGGCAACGTTCATCTTCACTTGCTGTTGATTGTTTTCCAGGGGAAATTTGACCAGAGTGAACTTCTACTGTGAGTGTGTGAAGTTGTGGCGCTGAACCCAACCGTTCAAGGCCATTGGCAGTCACCCAGATCAAAGGTATCCCACCCTCCTGGCTGAAACAATATAGGGTATTGGCCCAATGTCCCGACCAAAAATGCCCGACGTCATGGAGGGCATCAGGAAAGCCAGAGTTTCATGTTGAAGAAATCACTGATAGGTAAGGAAGGCGAGAATGACCAGGTTCTTCTCGTTGATCTCACTCGCCGTTAGTATGATAGTTGCTAGGTCTTCGGTGTTTGTCTTCACGATACAGAGACGGAACATACTCGGAAAACCGATTGGTATCGGAGAGACAGAGCCATTTACCCTCTCCGAGCTTGAGGAAAAACAAAATGCTCAACACAACAGTAAGCAATCAATCCAAAGCGCCATCTCTATCGAGCTATGACTCATAGACACCTAGTGCCTTTGGAGCTTGAGGTTAGGGCAAAGGGCGGAGAGTCTCTACGGATGACTCTTGAACTCAACGTCAGGACATCTGTGGCGGAGAAGCCAGGTCTTCCCGATGGCATGGATGTGGCACGACATGTCTTTCAAGATTATCCAGACCTGGTTCTAGAAACGTTCAGATGCTTAACAGACTTCGTTCCTTCAATCTCTGATCCTCACGTATGTTCGAGTGCTTGTTTTTCTGCAAGGTTATCTGATTGCGGCATCAGAGAAAGGCCTCTTACCGTGCCCTGCTTGAAATGGTTGATCAGTTAGTGAAGGTCGGTTTATCTGCTTAGAAATAAGCAACCGCTAATTCCAGTTTCGGATTTGCAGTATATATTGGTCCATCCTCGCGTGGCCTTCTCGTACGATATGGAAGATCATGCTTGGCAGTTCCTTAAGGGTGCAGCTGAATATTTGACAACCTGTAAAACGTCAACAGGAAAAGCGGCACGATCTCAGGAACAGTTTACTTACTTGGCCAACCGTTTACTCCGAGGTTTCTGGTCACTTCTTCAACTTCATCTTCCCGGGAGAACAGAGCTTGGTGCGTGGATTTCCTTTTGCTCTTCCTCGTGGAGTTGATTGATCAAGTACGCCACAGATGATCTGCAGCAAAGATTTATCCAACAGAATCTTCCCGATATCCGGAGTTCTTCCGCTCGGAGAGCTGAGTCAAAAGCATTAACGCCGACTCTCTGTAGGTTGAACTTGTACTATGCGCTTCCAGTCTTACCATCGTCTCATATAGTGTCATCTCGATATCCACGACTTGTGAATCTCAAGGGCGCAGAAATGTCACTACCCCTTCTTCAGACTCCAGCAATTGAACCTCTTTTTCATAATGCCGCTTTCAAAGAGATTGCCGGCTGGATGGTTGAACCCGAAATAGAGCATAATGTTTTCTGGCTTCATGGAAAGCTTGAATTTGGCTCAGCGAAGAATCCAATAGCAGCAGCACTCCTTGAGGCGTCCAAGACGATCGGTTTCCCGGTCGCATATTTTTCTTTCTCTCAAGGTGCCACTCAATCCCCAGACGAGCACACTCGAGTTGGGGATATGCTGAGTAGCATGATCTACCAGTTGGCTCTGGGCAATTCCGACCTTACAGCTGCCTTGCATAACGCGGTGGCCGAAAGCACGGAGGCTTTCGTATCCCTTGATTTCTTCTCTCGGTTCCAGCTTTTACTCCATTCTCTTCACTCACTGAGCCTTGTGGAGCAAGCAACTTCGTTCCCAATTCTTCTTATAGTCGACGATCTCGCGCCCTCAAACGCTGGTGCACCGTCCTTGGAGTATTACCAACTTCTCCAGATTTTCCATGCCGCTTCTCTTTCAACTCATGCTGTCACTCCAACATCTTCTCCAACTCCCGATTCCTCATTCATGCAGGACATTTCATTTTCCGGTGTCCCTGCCTATCATCGCGACTCCTTATCGTTTCCATCGTTCCTCCGTATTGTTGTGCTTAGTCGATCTTTGGGAAATGATCCTTCCCTAATCGAGCAATTCGCATTCATACGAGATGGTCATCGACTTCCTGGTGCGCGAAACGTGGATGATAAGGCGGGTAAATTGTATAATCACGCCGTCAATGGCTCGAGAAAGTGTAAACAACGGGATCGTATCTCATTGGAGCGTGGTCCCTTGATGCCCATTGCCGAGGTCAATTCGCAGACTCGTGGCAAGTGATCTTGTTGTAGCATATTGCAGTACGAGCAAGTGTACCCTGTTTTTTTTTCTGTATTCATAGCTCGTCTTGAATGCCTTTTGTTGTGTTATATATTGGTACGGACGCTTACGAATCGGAATAGTTGGTGTCTTTCGACAGACTCAACTGTTGCATAATGCTATCTTTAGCCCCAGTACTTCAGTTCTTACGCTACTCAAGCGCCTAAGCTATTATTGGATTATCGGAGGCGCGGCTTAGAGCAGCCAAATGTGATCGAATCCATCCTGTTCATGTCGTCAACTCCAGAAGCTCACAGGGTAGTTTTCTGGGACTTACGAAGTCATTGTTCAGGCAACAGGTGTGAGTCGTCGACGGCGTGCTGAACCCATGCCTTAATCAGAGGGGGATACGCAGGTTGAACTCAGGCAAGAGTTCACCAAATTCCTAATAATCGGGGTTCAGAACAGGTCACTAAAGGACGGGGTTGAGACCTATACGTTGAAAGGGATAAAAATGTTCCTTACGGCCTACGTTCCCGGGAATTGGTGCAACAGGGAGCCCCCGTCGGGCGAGGAAGTCAAGGACAGGTAATCCATTGGAATTCTGGACAGAAAGGTTTGCGAGAGAGAAAAAATCACACTAGAAATTCGTGGTAAACCATGTGGAGTGAGAGGCAGGACTTACAGCAGAGGGCTGTAGTGGGAGGGAGACATACTTGTGGCTTGGAGACCTGGACAGTAGCAACGCCAAGCACTGAAGACGGGAGTACCAGGAGATAGCAGGAACACATGACTACTTAACGGTATTAAGGTGCTAAACGAAGGCAGATGAAATTCCAACTTTCATCTCCTTTTAAGCATGAAGCAGGGGAAACATGGCGAGTGGAGGAGCATCGTGGAAGCCGTAGCCCAGTCTTGTGGTCTCGAGTGCTCTAGATTGCTATGCTACTCATGTCTTCTCAAGGGCATCTAAGCTCGCTGGCCGTGGAGGGGCGGAGGGAAGCTCTAAGAAGTAAACTCGGTAATGTCAGTTTGATGGCTAGCTCTCTAAAACAGATGACTTCTTGATCGTCGAACGGAGTAATAATGTTTTGGGGACAAGATGGTCCAGGCAGTCGAGCCCGTTGCGGAATCAAGAAATTTCGTGGGGTTGCCATATGGCCCACGGCCTCGTAACGGGGTTGGAAGGTACGACTAGATTTATTATCGTGAGAGGCCTAATTTCGTTATTTAGGAGTGTTCGGAGGTATCGCAAATCCTGAGGAAATTTTTGACCAGAGGGTAGGGGAGCTACCAATTGCGTGGGGAGACAACCAGCTCCTCAACACGGGCTAAGCTATATGCACCTTCTGTGTTCAACCCAAATGAAAGTCATATTCCCTTCTTCTAAAACCAGGAATACAGAAGATACACCGATAAATGTCTAGGCACTCATGCGGGTAACTCGAACTTCTGTCCTTGTAATACTCTGATGGAAAAGGATCAGTGATAAATTTGGACCCGGATCGAAGGATACGCACTTTGTGAAGTATACATAGAAGAAATCAACATACAACCCTGTCTGAACGAGACCAGCAGTAACGGCAATAGGATCGACGGTGCCATCCGAGAAATAGCTAAGAAGTCCGTGACATCGAATCAGGGCACGGCATTCAGAATGGAATGGACGAAGGCCACACACCGATAAATCCAGTTGGGAATGTAAAGAGCCCTGTAAACACCGAGCGCAGCCAGGTAATGAGTTGTAATTGTCTCCGCCTCGCCCGTTCGTTGAAGCATGAAGAGCTGGGGAAGGATGGCAACGGACTCAAGGAAAATGGAGAACGACCATAGAATTTCCGTGAAGGTAAACTTGTAATTGAAGATGAGGGACAGGATGAAACATGGGCCAACAAGGTATTCAATCTTAAAGGTATCAATAGAAGGATCGTTTGTAGGACTGAAGGGACGACAGTATTCAGTGGAAGAATTGGGCAGAGGAGAGGATGGCTGACCGGTACTTGTATTTCATAAGATAAAGGGTGTAGCAAGAGCTTGCCATGAAGAAGAGCTTCATGATGGAGTTGTACAGGGAGACATAGCGGTAAAGGAGGTCCAGATAACGAGTCACGAAAACGAGAACGTAAAGGGCTTGAGTCTTGAATGAGATACCTAGGAGTAGGAGTAGTGAGAATCAGACGATGAAGATAATGGCACACAACCTTCTCACCTCGACACGAGCGGCTTGTTTGTATTTTATGCAACAAGATAAATATTGAAGCTAAATGCGACAAGTCGCCTTCACAAACGGCATCAGTAGTGAAGCTGGCTATATGTCATTCGGCACTCACCTAGAAATCGAAAAAGATTCATAGCTGCAGTACGTTCAGAAACTGACCGCTAGTGAAGGAGGAGTGGTAACCGTTTCTGACATTAAACGACGTCGACGTGTTCGACCAAGAACACATTTCGGCTTATGTAACCGCTCCCACGCTTACTTTCTCACATCAGAGCTGCCTTCGCGTACCTTGAATCTGAACTCCAACACCGCCAGTAATTGTGACCACGGTCATCTTGCCCAAGATCATGTTCGTACAGGGTGAGTATAAACGTTCTATCGTTTCTGTGCGCAACGATGCTGTAGTAAAAGGTTCGACCCCATCGACACACGACAAAGTCATTGACCAGCCGTGGTCAACCTTCCAACCCAGCGAGCCGATCCCAGTCTGTATACCCGATGGGCCATTCCAAGCTCAAACTGGCTCATTGTAAGGCTGGACTGACATGCATGACTCATTGAAATTTCCGGGCTGCGATGGTCAGAAGACTCATGACCTTGTAGCAAAGGCAGAGTCAGATATTTTACTCGGACTGCTACGCCGAGGCCGCTCAAGCCGAGCCCAGACGGTGCCCCTCTTCTACTTCTACTCTGTTCTGGGTGGTCCGCGGACGTGGTTATTATGACATACACCAGCGGTTCATATATAACCTGCGCGACTAAAGCATTCGGGCTAAAGGCCCATGCCCGCGAGTGTGGTTTCGCGCATACAATCTGGCTCACTGTCTTGTTGGTTGGCTGTACTGCGGTGGCGCGTCTCTGGCATCTGGAGCCTCTGTTGGATGGAGAGATGAGATCAACCTACCAGTCTGCCTAGTGCAGCGCTGAGCGCTTTTCTTCCGACTTACTCCACGCTGTATTCAGTTTGCTGACCTGTTATGTTTTTACCGCAGTTGCACCACCCCAGTTCTTGCTACTGTCACCTATGTACAGCTGTTGATAGCGAGCCGCCAATGATATCAAGCAACGTACTGTTCGGACCTCGATGAAACTTGCTCATATTGTACTCAGTAACCTTACCCCTCCTGGCGCTGAGAGACTGAATACTGAAAATTCCTGTTATGTCCGTGAAACTCATTCTCGCAGGACTCAGATGTCAATGATCCGTTTTCGCCTGCTGATAATTTCATTTTGCTCGTCCACGTGACTATCTCTATCTTTATGTCACTTGGGGCTCGGGCGGTTGCATCAAAAACGGCCCTCTATTGATCGTGTCGCTTGTAATTGTCGTCGTCACCACAACAAGGGATGCCATAAAGACTGTCCAAGGCCAAAGGTGCACCCAAAAATATTCTTCTCATCCCATGTCCACAATCGTGCGGTAGAACTGGCGAGAGGTGGCCCCCCTATCAGACAGTCCTTTCATTTCGTCTTTCGTTCTCTCAACCCTTTGGATTTTGGCATTCTGCCCGGAGCCTCTTCCTCTTCTTGACTTCTGCTCGTGCCAACCATAAATGTGGAGGCAAGCCTCAGTCTCGCAGCTCTCTTTACAATGTTTGCTTTTCATTTTTACGATTTTTTCTTTGACCTCTGCCACTCCGCTCCCTCATGCCCATTCTTCAACTTCAAGCTTGACCCAGCTCTATCCTCGAGATCGCTATATACTCAAGAACAATACAATTACGGGAACAGTTATCGCACTCAATCCCAATACCCTGCAACCTGTCCCTCAGGGACCCTCGACCGATGGTAGTGGCAAAAACTTCAATGCACCAGCAGCAATTTGGATGGTCTTCACCTTGGTCCTTGGTGCTCCTTTATCTTTTGCCGGCATCCGAGGTTGGCGGTTAACAACGGGGGTGGGCATCGGTCTTGCCACCACTGTAGCTTGTAAGTAGTAGCAGGCTTTATGATTATCCACCTGTTTCCTGACACAGCAATCTTAGCGTGGGCGTCATTCGTCAACACTGTGGGCGCTACCGGGATATCAGACATATTTCTGACATTGCTTTCCCTTGCCTTTTTTGCTGCTGGGTTCTTGCTTGGTTGCTTTGAGGTTGGGAAAATAGCGGGAATGGTCTCACTAGGTATCCTGGGAGGCATGAGCATTGGCATTCGTATCATGTTGTTCCGAGCCGGTTTACTATTCCCCGTTGGTGACGATGGGAATGGTGCGGGATACGTGTTAGGTTGGATGATGATCGCGCTGTTTGGGGTGTTAGGTGGGTTGTGGATCTCCCTGTCAAGATATCAGAGGAGCGGTTTGGTAAGTACGCATATCTGCCAGTAGGTTTTAGATCTTAGGCCATTAATGCGGGTTCGGTAGCTTTTCGCATGTGCCGCCACAGGCACATTCCTTGTCGCCCTGGGGGTGGATCTTATCCTTAACAGACAAAGTGGTATCAGCAGAGGTTTGATTTTTCTGTTTGACAGGAACTCGTCGCACATAGTCGTGAGTCGCGTTGTTTCCTCCCTATATCCCGATCACCGAACTAATACACGCTGTCAAAGGACGTCATCACAAAAGGCTACCAGCCATCAATAACCACACAAGTAATTTTGGGGTCGTCGCTTGGACTCATGTACGTGTTTCCCTTTGCCTATCTTTACACGTGCCGCATGACTCATATCAATCCTCCGATCCTCTTTCCCCTCAAAAAGCCTTATTCTAGCGTTCGCACAACACCGACTGTTCAAGGCACCCTTCGACCGTGGATTACTTAACTCGGACAGAGCCTCCGTTCTAGATAGCGAATACGGCGATGCGCAGGCGAGTCCGAGTAGCAACCGAGGTGGCATCCTCATGCGCCATCATCAGAATGCCAGCGCGATGTTCAGTGGCTTGTGGGATGGTGCCTTGTTTAGAAATGAGCGAAGTCCGAATCGATTTTCTGTTTAGATCACATATTCGACAGAATGAAATTGGAGACAACTTGGCTTCTGACCCTTCACACGACGCACGGGTGTAATCTATTGCTACATTCGTCATACTTATCTTGTGTGAATGGTTGTGGAGTGGGAATACTACCTATTATGGGGTCGTTGGTTACCTTGCGTGGATGGTGCCTTAGAACTTGTCCAGACCTCCAGGAAAACAAATTTGTACCTTGGATCGCGGCGCTGAGGCTATTATCACTCAGCTAAAGTCGTCAAGTTTGATTTCTTTTCTTCAGTACATCATTTACGATATTCAGTCTAATTTCACCGATTCCACGACAAGCCTTCCCGAATCGGTGGACCTACGCTTC
Organism: Leucoagaricus sp. SymC.cos; assembly: GCA_001563735.1. NCBI lineage: Eukaryota > Fungi > Basidiomycota > Agaricomycetes > Agaricales > Agaricaceae > Leucoagaricus > Leucoagaricus sp. SymC.cos. The sequence goes on along the minus strand of KQ961901.1, from coordinate 263,856 downwards.
TCGATATCTGCTAAATAACTTGAATGTGTATACTACCTCAGATTTCAAAGCTTTGATCCAGTCCTTGTCACCATCACCAAGTCAACTAGACGCAGAGAGTGACAGGATTTCCAAAAACCGCCGCTTCTTCAACTCTACCAGCAGAACAAGTCCTCTACATGTAGCACTCCAAATCAAGGTTATATCAAGTTATACAACGCCACCAACGCATGAATAGAATCACAATCCGCATCGACCCGCGAACTAGGAACAAGGGTCGCCCCGCTGGGGTTCACAGAATTCCCAAAGAGCACAACGTCGTTCCCTCCACTATTCACCCGAGGCCATGAGAAAGGAGTATTCTTCAGTCCCTTCGCAGGGTCTCGAACAAATGCTACCCAGGCGGTTTGTATTCACTGTGAAAGTGCAATCTCTTGTGCAGTAGAGCCTGCAGCAGATGTGCTAACGTTGTAGGCGCCGAAGACGATTGGAATGTCGGAGGCATAGGACGCACGGAGGTCAGAGCGTTGAGAGATGTCAGGGAAGGCGCCTGGAACCGGAACGAAGTCCGGAAGATGACAAGTGAATGGAAGAAAAACATACCTTGATCCTGATACCAAGTAGGGACACCTACCTTTGCACGATGTGAAGCTGCGATGCTCGCAGAACCAGTAAAGGCAATCTGCAATCACATACCCATCATTAAAATCAATCCCCGGAAACGCTCTAGCCGGATACCACCCTTGTGACGATATCCGAAACTTGTTCTGTAATTCCAGGAATAATAATTCCAGTAGTCAATTGAAGTTCGGTCTCAACAACGAAAATATCGCCTTCTTGGGCGGTAATACCACCAAGCATGGGTACACGTAGGAAATTGCCAGCCGCAGCGTGTCGACGTCCATCCGAAAAGATTCCAATATCTAAGACGATGATATCAGAAATACTGTACAGCGTGCCTGGCAGATCGTAGCACCCGCCATCAACTATCGGTGCAAATGTAAATCCAGCATCAATGGTTACCTGTCCAAGGGTATGCGCATCTATGGCTCTCATGCATGACAGCTGAACTGCTATAGGAGCTGCGCACGAGAAAAAACAGACATAAGCAATGCCTGTAAATAAACCAAAAAAAAACACACGAGCATGATCCACACCCAACGGCGCTTGCAACCTGGTTCCAAGCAGTAGTATTGGGACTGTCGACGCCGGTTCTGAAAAGAGGAATTGAAGCGACGCCATACGTGGTGTGATTTGAAATGTGTATGAATGATTGAGTATGCGTGTGTTTCGCTACTGACGTCCCGGATTGGGTGATGATGCCTGCTCGCACATTACAGCTCAGCATTTCGACCTCTCATTAAGCATTATACTCACCTTTAACAACCGCGTCAGACGGATGCGAATAAGTGTAGGCTGCAACTGCAACGCTGCCTGCGCTTTGCCCGAAAATAATAATCCTCTCTAGACCGCCGCCGAACGCAGCAATATTTGAGTGATCCCAGCGAATGGCAGCTTCAACGTCTAATAAGCCAAAGTTCTGGGTCTGAGTGGTAGACACGAGCTGAGGGGCGTTAGGTTGTCCAAAGATATTGGTCCTGTAATTGATCGTGACAATTGTTATATCGTCGTGGTCGCGAATAAAGCTGGTCCCATCATGTACGGCAAGGTTAGACTGGAAAGACACGTCGATCAGTGTTGGGACATATAATAGAAAGTTGGATACAACAGTACTCACTGTTCCAAATTGAAATGACCCCCCGTAGATCCAAAGAAGAACTGTGGTTCCTTGTTTCCTGTCTACACATGGTGCCCAAATGTTCAGGTTGAGGCAATTATCGGATTCGGGCACAGGAGTGTCACCCGCGCCGGAAAGAATCAAGAATTCACGACTGATATCCGTCAGTTGCTGAGTACAAGAGTCTCCGAACTGGGTTGCGTTGAACGCCGCACTTCGTACGGGAGGATCAGCAGGACCTTGCCAACGTCCTGCAGTCGCATATGGAATACCAAGGAATCGGCGAACAGTAGGAAGTGTAAGAGATCCAACAATGGCTCCTTGCCTAGTTTGAACCGTTAGTCTGTTCGAGGCCTGTGCATTCAAAAACGCAAGGAAGGAATTAGCGGCAACGAGGAAAGCGAGTAAATGAGGTCATTCCGAAGTGTGTCCTTTCTGAAACGTCTAGGAGACGGGAACTGAGCGAATCATTGAAACTCGGAGGGTCCTTTTCATGAAGAGGTCAGGAGGACTCTGTGACGTCAAATGCAGATCCATAACGGGTTAAACAGCTCGTGTAGGTTACAAGTTGAAGTTTCGCTATGGTACCATGAGGTTGCACAGGGCGCAAGCGGCAGCGGATACGTCTTCTGAAGGTAAAGTTGACAGGGATGTTGCAGTAAATTGTTCATCACAGAAATATTGGCCCGAAATGTTCGGAGCAAAAAAGATAAAGTTATGTCATTCGAGAGTTGGAATGAGGCAAGGAAATGCAGTTCCATGGAAGAAGGAAAGAAAGTTGTGAGAGTCACATCGGCAGTTACATCTGTCATCTAATTATTATTATTATTATATTTTTATCCGTACGCATAAGGGTTTAGTTTGTATAAGTTATCATAGATTGGGTAACGACAGCCCGAAGCGTTATGAGCTCGATTTGCTCGGAAATACGGAGGGTGTGAGCAAGACTTCATTGACGCGTTTGAGTGTCGCACGAGAAGGATTTGCTCGCGGTTCACTACCGATAATCCATTCCAAGCGTTGACGAATGGACTGTTTATCGGCTGTAGTCGACATTAGCACAACCAACAAATCTTAGGAGGTAGATATCTCGCCTTGTATTTTTGCACCATCGCCCACTGTCAAGTTTCCGCTCCGATCGAAAAAGAGCTGGATAGCTGCGACAGCCACGCCTACGCTCAAGTCTAATAGTGTTCCAGGGTCATTTCCACGTCCTTCGTAAATACATATTTTTGTTGGTGATTCAGCTGACAAGTGAGTTCTGATGAAGGAAATGGTCGATAGGAGAATGTTTTGAAAGAAATGGGCGTCCTGTTTCGCTTTGCCTTTGGGCGACGCGAGGATGTGCAACATGTTTTGAGGAAAGGGTGTATCATGATCGGCAGCGACGGGTAGATCTCCGTTGGCAGCCGAAGGTGTGAAGTCGAGAATTATATAGGCAGTATCTACATTCGCGGAAGCCCTTGAACGCAGGGAAGATACAAGAGCGTTGAGGTCTGAGGGTGAGAATGATCCAAGCTGAATCCAACCGTCAATTTTGCGTATCGGCGTTGGTGAGAGCTGAAGTTCGGAGGAGCTCGAGAAAGCTGATGAGGCATCTGAACCTGATGACGATGGTACGAGGATCTGCTTAATCAATTGTTCGAGATTGGCGCGTGGGGTCGAAATCAAGTCTGTGCGATGTTTCCAGAAGATTTGCGGTGTCAACCCCTACACCGGAAAATGCGTCAACGAAACCGAGGGTTAACGCTAAACAACGACAGACGCACCATTCCCCAAAGTTCATGATCATCTCCTGAGCCCTGCACGTAGGCATAACCAGCAACGCGGCGTTCTGTGCCAGCTTCAACATGCTTGGAGGCGGATACACATATGATGGGGAGAAGTGTCCGAGTTGAGCGTCCTCCAAGCATCGGGAACGTTGTTGTAGAGGGCGTAATCCAAAAAGGTCGGAGCGGTGCTGCAAGATCTAGCGGAAGTTCAAAAGAAGAACCCTGACAAGTTTTTCTTGAGTCCATTATGAAGACGAGGGAGGCATAAAGCTGCACTCACAACTAGATCCATTGCCCAACCATCAAGTTTCGCAGCAATCTGGTGGTGCTCCTGAGCACTGACAATGCCAGGAGGTGTGTATAAATCCGTGTCCCAATCCGAGGTCAAGCGAAGTTCAATGTTATACTGTTGGCGTCGGCGCAGGATTGCGCGGTTGACGACGGCACACCAGATGGGCACCGTCCTAGATAGCGCATCTGGCATACGTTTTCCGGCTCGGGTGGAATCCACTAGGATGATCCTGTGTGTGCAAATCAAGCTTCTGCCTCGGCTGAACACAATTGCACTCACCCTGATTTTTCTGGAATAAGTTTTAGCAGGTGAAGATTAGCCCGCCTCAGGTTGAATCCCCAGTTTCCCGTGTGGCCATCGGTTGACTTGAAATAAGCAGGCGTTTCACTCGCCTATCGAGATGTTCGTCATGTATATTGTTTCCAGGACTCTGATGACGACTGACAATGGCTGGGTCGGTGTACCAGGCGCCGCAGCGCAAATTTGCTATAGTTCAAGGTCAGCAACCGCTTTCAGTCAAGGTAAAGACCAGAGCTCAGGCTTACGAATGAGTGGAAATTCAGAATAACGTTGATAAACCTGGTTCACAAAGCTGAGATCCTCTTCGATCGAGTGGAGCCTATTGTAAATGTCGAGAGATTCTTTGCGAAGGGCAGCCAAAGCGTCATTATGGGCTTGTTTGAGGTTGAAGATGAGTCTGTCGCCGTTGTGGACCATGATCAAAGTCAAACTGCGTCACACCGATTATGTCGACGCTTTCTTCCCTGGAGTCACTGACCAGACTAGTGCGTATACTACTTATACGTCTCAACTCTTTGTCACAAACACCGATAATCTGAACAGGAAGCTTTATCAAAGATCTCAATTTCTTTGAAGGGGCCGTAGTGGGTCGAATTCAAATGCGTAGAGAAAGCCTAGTCTAGTTTCATTTGTTGCAAATTGAGGTTGGCGATTTGATAGCCGAGCGCCCACGTGAGGGTACAAATAAACAGGTCGCGCCAATCAATCATCTCAGACATTACGCGTCGGGCAAGTGTCGATGATGCTGTGGCTTACAGTGAAACACCTCATTTTCCTTCCTCGATGTGCCCGTGGAAACAGCAGTGGATTCGACAAAATACACTAGCCCGTCGGGTGCAAAACTTGTTCGATATATTCTTGCCATGCTCCCCAGGCCTTTAGAACCGCATTCTTACCGGGGTGTTGGATGGAGAGGACGGCCTCGCCACTATGGCTACCGGAGCTGGAAACACAGGTCTCCTCAGCGTTTCTCCATCAGAGAACACAAGAGTCTGACTACGGGAGACTAGAGAAAGCTTCTTGCTCGCTGGTTGCTTTGCCAGGCCAAATTAGGAGTGGTTTTATCAAACATTCAAATTGCTAAAAATTACATTAGTAAAGCAGCTTGAAACTGTTAAAAACCTCTACTTGGTGTTCTCTTTGCCTCTGCTCAGTCCTTCGGAACGTCCATTAAGTCATTGACCTGCAAAGCCAAAGCCGTTAATCAACACTATTAATAGAGCTTCCCTTGGGCCGATCCTGTGCTGTCACACTACTATCTCCGGTTTCATGGGTCGCAAAACAGGTCGAATATCCCCTTCATGGTGGTTCAAGGACAGTCTCAGAAACATTTTGGTTATCCCGCATGTTCTCGAATGTCAATAGGCTATCGATGTTCATATGTACGACTTCGACGCCAGCCCTGGCTCTTGACTGTCTTGATTGTCATGACTGGGACGTTCTCAGATTTAGAGAAAGCGGAGAAAGAGCAGAATGGGCAACGGCTTCTGTAGCGTTGACCTCCTTTCTTTTTGCGTAAGAGGGTCCGGAGTTTAGGCTGGCGGGGTTTGTTCTTCTTTCAACGTCTGAACCTCTGGCTGGGAAAGAGGAGGGTGTGGCGCACCCTTGAATTCTTCATCGCCTCTTTCGAGTGCCTTACCGTTGGTTCAACTTTGCGGCATATTTTTTGGTACTCGAACTTGGAGCTGTGTTCCTTGTGGAGTCTGGTGGATAGTCGGCCCAGACGACTTGAGAGTTGAACATCATTAATAGACAGCACAGTGACAGGGGTCGATATGACTTACTCTCTAAGCGATGCCAATGCAACATCGTAAGGGGCGGGATATTTCGAATCGAGCTGTTCCCGCTTAACCGCCAAGAATTCAGTTAGCGTGCCTTCGAGCTCCGTCATGTTCATCTGTGTCTGCCAGTCAATCGGTAATCGATTATATTTGTCATGACCATGAATCCAATACCTACCTGGTTGATTACTTCTTGTCTGCAAGCAATAATTAAAGCCATGACATGACGCACCAGACCTAGCAAGTATCCGGTAGAATGCCATCTATCCTCATCATAGGACACAGACTGAATTGAAGATACTGGGCTTCCGAGTACTTGTGTTCCAACGTCTCCGCGATATCTGACGCTTCCTCCTTGATGTTTCCATTGGGTGCCCCTCGCTCTCGTCGTTCCTGCCATTCAGAATCCTCCTCGAGCGTTCGCCTGAAAAATGCACGGGCCCGAATGGGACCTCCGACGTCTACGGAGGTCGAATCGCCTTGGTGTTCACTGTATCTGGAGACTTCCGGGTCATTGTCAACATTTGCCCTGCCTACTTCCTGTGGCAATGGCACCTGCCGACGAGGAGGATGGTGGCATCGCAGGAGAACGTTCACTAATCTGGCGAATGCTTCCACATTGCTCGCCCACTGCATCGTCATGACATTGCCTTCATGACCAAATGGGACTCTGATAGGTTGTGTAAGGGGTTCTGGGATTATGTAGGCATTCGCATCGAAATATTCAAAAGTGAAAATCAATCGATGCAACCATAATTGTGGACCCAATGCAGCCCATAAATGAGATATCTCCACCTTGTCCTCAAGGATGTACGCATTACGCGCAATCGAGTCTGGAGAGGAGATCATGATTTTCTATACCGATGTCACACGGCCTCGGGATGCTCGGCACGCAGAGCTTGAGAGGAATCGATTACTATGTAGTTGTCCGCACTGCCAGCCTACGCCATCTACATCTCCGGACGATGTTAAAGCCTTAAGTACTGTGATACACCAGAGTAACGAAAGCCGCTACCAACTTCGACACTGGCTCTCGACACTCCCGTCTTATCCCAAATGGTCTACTGATCCTTGTCGGGCGGACGATGCGGTAACAGCGTCACACCATCTGGCACTCTCCCTTATCGACACGGAAAAAGCCCATTTTCTTCGGCGTGTTTTCCTTGACGAGTTAACCCTGTGCTATGCAATACTCGGATACGGGACTGATTTTCGGTTTGGGGCGAAGGAGTTCGTTCAGAAGTGCAGGATCGAGGACCTAGAGAGAGCCAAGGAGTTTCAACTTTGGCTCCATGACCCAAAGCAGTAAAAGTGGGGATAGTGACAGAAGCAAAGAGTGTTGCGTGAGTAATTTTTCATTATTTGCCGTGGCTTAGCTGATTTTTCAAACGTCTGGGTGCTCAAACAGAGAGTGTATGAATACTCAGTCGCTTTGTTATTCGGATTATCTTGATATAATCCAAGTCCATTCTCCGCGGAAGTAAATTCACAGTTTCTTCTCGACTGGGTCAGGTTCTTGGTCGTCTCCTGACTTTAATGACTTGACACGGCAAGTTTATCTACTCCGTTTCTCGGCACCATAGTCAACGAGATGACACACGAAATTTTTCACGGCTGCTCATCCGACGCTTCAAAGCAGGTCATAGTTGGGGGCTTGACTGCTGTCCCTGTTGTCCCGAGAATATAGTCGAGGACACGTAAAGTCAACCAATCTAATCAAGAACCACACCAAACTTTGGCATCCGACGTAGAATCATGAAAGGAGTCGAAACAAAAGTTTTCCCACGCGATTTTTGTAGTGCCGAATTTTTTGACCCCTTGTTTTCTTTTTTTCTGAATACAGGTCCAGTAGCACGCGCTCAGCAGGTGCCTGGAGCTATTGAATGGCACCTTACCCTATCTGTATGGTTGGACGCTCAGTAGGTCAAGACCTAGCTTCGGCCCAAGGCAACCACAATTGAACGGATTTGCGCTGGCCCGTTTTTTCGCACACTGGAGTAGGCGTCCGGACTCCGGAGTCGGTGACATCACAGTTAACAATGTGAACTGGCGACTCCCAACAACAAAGTTCATCCGTAGTTTAAATTTGGATTCAGCAAAAGGCGCCGGTACAATGGCATAGGGTGCATGCCAAGGTCTGCTAGGGCGGATTTAAATGATAGAATTATCTATAATCACACTGAATCAGTGCGGAACAGTCAAATAGATCACATCCGGGACATCCCCTTCAAGTTTCTGATACTTTCTTCTCACTTTGGTTTGAAGGTGTAGCACCGAGCTGCTGCCAGGATCACATAATAAATCATCACCCTTCCCACGGCTTGGAGATTTTGCAATTTATTGGCGCATTTCTTTTCTCATGAGCTACCTGTTAGAATTTCACAAGGCTTGGTGATCACATTCACAGACTCAAAAGGAGTCGAATTAGCATGGTTTCGTAAATTTGGAACCAAAATATGACGTAGCGCCGTAAATTTCGAGTCCATTACCTAAAATGGCATTTTCCCAGCGAATGACTCGATAGAATTTTACAAAAAGAATATTCAGGGGAAAGTTCTCAATGAGATCTATCGATTGGCACTATTTTCGTAAGATTTGGAGCGCTTCACCAAAGTTGGTTGACTTTACGTGTCCTCGACTGTAGCCAAGCAGATTTTCCGACAACTCGTTTCCGGATGTCAACTGCACGGATACATATATATCAATACTAGCCCGCGGAATTGGGGGTGAGAACTAAAATGACAAATCGTCGCAATTCAAAGCCCCGCAGGTCGAATGCCAAACACAAACAGGATCCCGTTATACGAGAAATCTCAGCCTTCAAAGCAAAAGATGGCAAGGGACGTTCCTGCATACCACATGATCAGTTTTAATTCATGAAGTGTGTCAGCATGTGCGCTAAATGAAAGAAAAAAGAAGATCGCAAACACTCGGTGCCGTTGCGGTCTCAACAGGGTACATCAAAAGAATGTGAAAAAGCACGCCTGTCACCGTGACAAGAGACAAGAGCCTCTGCTGAGTGCAGTGGCGGTTTAGCGGCCCGGCAACTGAGAACTTGAAAAATGATCCGTTACAGGCTCAAGCGCTCATCATCGACCATCACCCTCAGAATAAATAGGCGACCTCGTACCCCTGCCTTTGAACTTTTAAATTTACTAGGATCAAGCTGGACTAATGCAGACTACTGCAGGACCATGATCCAAGGATGAAGGTAACCAACGTGCGCCCTGCACACGGTCTTTGCGATCGTCTAACCTATATGCCCAGCGCCCGAGGGAAGATTCACGGAACTAGCTAAGCGGCTCTTGAATACAATACACGCAATTGGCACATTCGGAGGTACGTGATTTGAATACTCGGAACGCGTCGATCCAAATCTAGTCCAAAGCTCTTTATCTCCTGCTGACCGCCGCAAATTGACAATAAGATACCTGAGTACCTGTTTACAACAAGATTTTCAATTCAACGACAGGAGTATATTGGCCGAAAGGGGGGTGTTTTGATCGGCTGAGAGGTAAGGTTCCTAAACTCTATTCATCGCAGTTCGTTAAGCCCTGCTGGACCCTCGACCACTAGTTTCGCCACCAACATCTGCAATGATCCTTCGTTTTGTTTTTCCCCAGAAGAGAATTTTTGCAAAATGACCTCTGCCTAGTTCCAGATTTACGCCCTTTATCTCTTCCATCTCACACTCCTATCACGTCTCTGTGCAGAGGAAAATCGACGATCCAGTCTATTCTCGTAATATTGGCAAAAGATCATGGGACGCGAGTTACTGGCCATGCGGCTGCCCATACTTCATTTTCGAGTTCGATAAGAATGAAGCTCAAGAGATGGGGATCCATCCAAGAATCCTTGAGGTGCTCAGCTCTCTGGCTCTCTTCCTCTAGCTTTTTCGTAGTCTTTCCTCTTTACTGCAGGCTTTCTTATCCTCGACCACAATGGGCGACAACACCTCTGGGACTGACCCCCCTGAACTGAATTTCGGCGAGAAAGATGTCCCTCCAGTCATCGTCGAAGACTTCGCTAGTGGCCTGGAACCCGACGAAAAGGGCCTAAAACAACTATCGCTCACAGGCACTATCAAAACTTGTTCTACCGAAACCGTCGACTACCCTGATGGTGGGCTTCGTGCCTGGGGTGTCGTTCTTGGAGGGTATGTCTATCCCTGTCCGATGGGCTGCATGGGCTGCATGGATTGATCGGGCATCTCTCCATAGGTTTCTGGCACAATTTTGCAGCTTTGGGTGAGAAACAGCTAGTATGCGGGGCTGCAGGGAACACTGACCAGTATCTCCAGCTACATTTGCGCCTTTGGTGTATATCAAGGTGAGCTATTGTCCCAAGGTTGAGAGTGGTTCGTTTATTGTGTTGATAGATTACTATACCCGGCTTTACATGACGGATTATCCGCCGTCTGCCATCTCGTACGTGCATTCCTCCATCGTCATCAAGAAATGCAGCTGATTTTCCTAAATCTAGGTGGATAGGAAGTGTTGACTCTTTCTTGACCATCTCGACTGGGCTTATTGGCGGAAGGCTGTACGATAAAGGCTACTGGTCTGCATCCTCTTCACCGTGAGGTTCGCCCACCTGACCTTGATTCTTTAGCATGCATCTACTGTACGGTGGTGCATTCCTGACGTCACTGTCCTTCTTCATGCTGTCATTCGTCAAGCCCAATCAGTATTATGCGGTGCGCCTGTTGCATATTCATCCACAAGCGCCGTGTATAAATGCTAGCCCAGGCATTCATCTGTCAAGGTGTCGGAATTGGTCTGGGGGGTGGGATGACCTATGTCCCATCCCTCGCCATTGTATCCCAATATTTCGACAAAAAACGCTCGGTAGCAATGTCCATAGTAACAGCTGGCGTCTCGCTAGGATCCGCCGTGACGCCAATCATGATCAACAATCTACTCGCCAACCCATCGCTTGGCTTCGCCACCGTGACGAGAATCAGTGCAGGATTTATGACTGCTATTTTCATCGTGTCTTGCCTTCTGATGAAACCAAGGTTGCCATCTGCGGAGAAGCATGCAAATGTCACCGACTGCTTGAGGCGGTTCTCGAAGGACTGGGCATACATCGCTCTGATTCTCGGGTGAGTTTCTTTACACGATTTGGCTACACTTGGCGAATTACCAAACTGGATCATCACCTCTAGTTTTACGTGTTTTGCCCTGGGCTTCTTCTTTCCGATGTTTTATCTTCAACTTGCCGCTACGACACATGGTTTGAGCGAGACTTTTGCCTTTTACTCGGTACTTTGCAAGCTCGAAAATTTATCGGATTTAGCTCATGGGTTTTTAGCTTGTCATCTTGAATGGCTGTGGTTTCGTGGCTCGTGTTCTCTGCGGCATCATTGCCACAAAAATCAATGTCAGTCATCTGGCAATATTATCCGCGGTTGTGTGTGCATGCACGACTTTCGCATTCGTGGCCATAGGATCTACCACAAGTATTGTTGTTGTGGGAGTTTTGTATGGTATATTTTCTGGCATATGTAAGCTGTACTACTCCGTCATCCAGAGATGAACTCATCGATTGAAACTGATGGTTTAGACACCGGAACAATGGCGCCCCTCGCAACTTTTTTGACTGACAACGAAGCTGAGTTAGGGTAAGTTGTGTCCTCATGTGATCTTCGATGGTCTGGTGCGCGCTCTAATTTGTCTTTCCAATTGTAGACTTCGTCTTGGTATAGCATTTGCGATATCAGGTTCGTGATCAACTGCCCTGGGTTCGACCGATAGCGCAAGTCATATTGACGCCATGAATTGATAGGGCTCGGCGAATTGACAGGACCACCCATTACGGGAGCGCTCCTGACTAGTGAGTACTACTGGTGGCGTCCAGCAGTCTTCGCTGGGGTGCGTGTACTTCGGGTGTTGTACTGTGAAAAGTACTGGTCATTTATTTCACGAACAGGTGCTTGGATTATGTGCTGCTGGCTGCTTCTTCATCGTCATGTTAACCGCCAAGGGTCGGATCATGAAAAAAGTCACGTCTGAATAAAACATCAATGATTGATCGGGCATTTTGGAGTGGGTTTTCATAGATTTTCTTTCAAAGATTTACGACATAGAGTGTTGAGATTCCTTGGACTTTGTTCAAGTTTCTGTGTTTTACGGTTGTTCATATAGAGTCGATTGGGTTCTTGGTTCATCAGTAGTCAGTTGTTCCATAGATTTACAATGAAAAACATGAATTACTATGTTTATCTTTCCCTTGAATGCTCATCCAATTGTCTTGGGATTTGATGGGAGGCAGATCCGGCGAATTGGTGTAAAGGCTACAGCCAAGTCTATTACGCCTACAAAGAGCATCCAAAATACAGTCTACGAAAACCAGGGCAGTTCGACTCTACAATACATTATGCATTATGTGCAATAAAATTACAGATAAGACACTACCGTAACATGACCACGATAACACAATTTTGACAACACGAGAAGCTTTCACCCTGAACACATATGTGGGACTGGTTAATTACGCAGCAGTGATCCATTGATCAACAAAAGCGCCAAGCTTTCGCTGGGCCCTCCTTGATTCGATGCCATTCTCGGCCTCCTGAAGAAAGAATAGGGAATCTTCCGATTAGTGATTGCGTGGCACCAGTAGCAGTCAGCAACAAACCTTGGTCAGCCTATCAGTCTCTCCTCTCAGCTGTGCGGTGATGGTTCTCGCTTCGTCCATAAGGTTAGTGAAATGAGGGGAATAACCAAATGGAGGGGATGTGTTAAGCGGCGAGTTGCTGTAGATCGCGTCGAGAAGTGGCTTATTTGACGCGTTTCTGGGAGTCAAAAGTAGGCGCCAAAGTTAAGCCTAGAGCAGAACAACATGGAAAGATATAGAACTCACAAGGAATTTAATACTTGGAATAGGTTGTCTTGCCCTGGACCATACTGTCGTAACCTCTCTTCCAGTTCATGTTCCCAGCCCTCTACCCCTACTTGAGAAGCCGCAGGAAACATGGATTGTGAAAGTTCTTCGGGAGATGAGGAAGTGGTACTTGTCCCCGTGACGCTTTCAACCTCTCCGTGGAAGACGCCACAAAGTGCTTCCGCTTGTTTAGCCATTCGTTCCTCAAGTGAGAGATTGGAAAGGAGGTGGTCGAGGGGTTCTATAATCGTGTCTTCCATGACCGAGATAGCCTGTGAGGCCTGGGTTAACAAATGAGGTTGAGCTGAGGCGAATTGGTTGTCTTGCCCTGGACCATACTGTCGTAACCTCTCTTCCAGTTCATGTTCCCAGCCCTCTACCCCTACTTGAGAAGCCGCAGGAAACATGGATTGTGAAAGTTCTTCGGGAGATGAGGAAGTGGTACTTGTCTCTGTGACGCTTTCAACCTCCCCGTGTAAGACGCCACAAAGTGCTTCCGCTTGTTTAGCCATTCGTTCCTCAAGTGAGAGATTGGAAAGGAGGTGGTCGAGGGGTTCTATAATCGTGTCTTCCATGACCGAGATAGCCTGTGAGGCCTGGGTTAACAAATGAGGTTGAGCTGAGGCGAATTGCTTACACTGTCAAGGTACTCCCCATGAGCATCGAGATACATGACTTGATCCTTTGTTACGGCGGCCTCAAGGTCAAAATGAGCACAAGGTATAGTACCATTCTCTGAGATCACAGAGAAACTGTGTCCCATCTCGAACGCTCGTTTCGCTTCCACAAGTACGTCGGACCCCAGAGGGACATGCCTTCTTTCCAGGTGGTCGCATAAGTCTTCAACTTGAGCAAGGTATGCCTGTTGTATGTAATACTCTTGTACGCTGCTAGGTATGTCCTCAAACTTGGCTTCGGGACTATATCGTCGAAGAAGCTCCTCAACCTCATCGGCATGTATTCCAACCTCATGTAAGAAAGAGCTCCGCAATGCCTCAGCGACTTCAAGATGAGAAGTGAAGCGATCAGTATAGTTGGAGTAGGTTTGATTGATGTTCCCGAAACATGAAGCATCTGAGATGGGGTTTCAGCATGTGCGAGATCAGAATTTTGATGGATGCAGCACATACAGCCATTGTAATCCGAGGATTGGAAAGAGGAGAGTAAGGAGGAGCTTGCTTGAGTAGTATCCGCAACCGTGCCATCCATTTGCATTGAGAGTTCATCGAGGCGACCAGCGATATCTCCATTCATGGATTGGACGGTGGCATGGGTTTCAAACAGAAACCGGGTATCATTTGACAGAGATTGTGATGCTTTCCTACAAACACCTCTGAGTAATTGCCTATCTCGCACAGAAAGACTCGACGAACGCGAGTTGTTGGGTACGAGTGTGCAATCGTTCTGCTTCGTCTTCGATGTATTGGACCTCCAAGCGAATGCGCCCGAGTTCTCCCCTGTGGTAAACCGAACACGATGAACTGGTAGCCTGAAATGAGCCAAGGAGAAGACATACTCGAGCTGAGATGGAAGCCGATATTCCACAAGGTTCGGATTCGACTGAGATGGGTTGCCGCTGATCCCATTCAGGCTAACGTAGAATTTGGCGAGGTGGTCATACTGGAATCTAGAAACCAGCGACGTACATCTGGAGCTCCATCTCGTCCAGTGTAATACCATTCAAAGCAGCAGATAACATGAGAGTCGGGTCAATAGACGCGTCTACATCGTTGCTAGCGGTGTCGAGTTGTTTAGCGATGCTGTTCACCACAGCACGCGCCGAGGTAACGTCCTTGACTGATTCGAGCACGTCTTGGTCAATCTGCATGCCACCCAGCATGTCGACAATTGTCGCGACTGCCTGGACACTAGTAGGAGTGGCAGACATAGTGGGAATGGTGGAAGCTGTTGTTCGAGTAAAGGCTCATGAAAGGACAATGATGATCATTTAAATGCACAGGCTTGGCTATTTTTAGTTGTTTGTCAGGTGTCTACGTTATCCATCAATTTCAAATGTTATTGAATGGATGACCTTCCGTAAGGTCTGGAAAACTAGACACAGATTCTAGATTTACGCAAAAGGGAAGGTCGTTCAATGCCGAACAGGCCGTTGTGCAAAACGGTACTGGAAGCCCATCCGTGGGGTTTAGAATCCTAGATTATTCTCTAAACCTTGTTTGATTTGAGACTCCGACAATCTACATTTGTTGTTCTAAACCGTAGCCATGTGTTAAAATATCCTAAATCAAGTCAGATGTCGTACAAATTGATTAACAAGATAAGATTCCAACACCTCCCTCACCTCTAGCACAATGCTCCAGCTCCGGGTTTTCATAGGACCTTGATTTTGCGGTTCAAGAGCACATTTTGTACTAGTAGTAATGTTCAATCACCTTTGATTCCCTGTTTTCTATTTGTTCTCACATGAAAACTGGTCAGGAGGGACTCATCCTGCAAGCTGAATATAGTTTTTGATAAGTAAATCATCTCAGTGTGGCGTAGCTAGGGTCCAAGCATCAAAAATAAGGTAGAACCACCAAGGCGGCGGGATTGGGCAACGGGATGTAGTCTCGACGAGCAGAGATAATCAGTGTAAGGGACGAAAATTAAGGTCGCCGTATCACGTGCTACGTCGGAGTGTGAAAAAAAAAACAGATTTAGAGTAACGATCTAGGTCTAGAAGGGGGGGACCTCTTCCAGATTGAAGTTTAGAACGGGGGTCAATTCGAGATCCGACCCGTCCAAAACCCGATTTGGATGACGGCTTGTTCGGCATGTCCATTTTCGTAAGTTTAGCCTTTAGATCTAGTTTTCTAAACCCCACGGATGGGCTTCTAGTCATCCAATGTTTGTTTATCTCTTTGGAAGTTCCACGTTGTTCTCGACGAGTTCGAACCTCTGTACGGAACCGCTAAATGTTCATTGAAGCTGGCATGAATGACATTCTCATGAATCGGAAGACTCAATCACCGAGACAGCCTTCTCTCTCATGCCCATTGACAAATTGAGGACGCCAGTTCCTCGCACTCTCGCTTGGGCGCGGATTTAATGTCTTCGCCACTTTGGTGCTTCTTTGTGATCTACATCCCTAGCCTTTCAATGCGTGGTTGACGCTCGTTATCCTAATCCACAGTCTCATTTGATAATGTACTCCACTACAATACTTGTTTCACAGTGCCAATGAGATTTTATAGCTTGTTGGAATGTAGGTACGGGCTTGAGATCTTGGATATAACTTGCTCCATGATTGAACTAGCTAATCGTGCGTTGAATTCCAACATATGATGGTTCTCATTGCCGCTTTTCAGTTTTGGCTGCCTTGGTACTTCCTTTTGAACCTCACTATATCCGTAAAACATGGACAATGCTTACGCTTGACATAATTCTTGTCATCTCTCCATACGTTTTCACCCTAGTTTGTGTGTTCTCAACTTTCACCTCGATTTGCAAACTCTCCAGGAGCGGCAGAAGAGGTGGCCTAAAGTGTATTTTGTTCGAGCTTCACAGATTCCTGGACGAAGGAGAAACTTTCATACGAGCTGCGTTTGGCTTTAGACCATGGGAACCACGAGTGAGGTTCGCCTAACCTTTGGTTTTCGAAATGCTCAATGTTTATTTTGATGATTCTAGGTCTGAGAACATCATTATACGAGGACTTCGTTATTTGACGGCTATAATTTGCTTGCTCGTGATCGGCGTGCTATTATTCTATGCCCTCCTTGCTCGCCCAGCCCATTTGTTTTCGAGTTCCCACAACTTCCTGATCATGTCCTACCGGAGCTCAGCGCCAGACACCTTGCAGCAAACGCCGCTGGGCGCAGTGCTTCTGAGTTGATTTATATCTGTAGTTATGACAAGGTAATTCTCAGTGCAAGCCAAGGTTCTTCCCGATGTAAACACTAATCTCAGGCACCGTATCGTGCCGACTCACAAGGAGCGGTCAGTCTTTTTCTGCCTTATAATCGAGACTTTTTCTCAGTTATGACAAAAACGGACTGCGAGCAGGCTCAATCCAAAGGCTTGTTCCAGGCGTTCAATGCGACCGCAATATCTTGTGCTCCTGGGACTGGGAGTCATTACGAAGTATCAAACAAGAATATTTACAGTATTGATTTCTCTCATATTCCTGATTCACCTCGGTTATCGGCATTCTCATTTTACCTCTGGGGAACCAAAATGATGGCTCCATCACGGAACTCCTTCAGACCGCGGGGCCTATTGTACTTTAGCCTGGAGCACACCTCGCTGGGACACTCGCAATCAAACGTCAAGAACAGCCGCTGAACCTATGGTTCACAGTTCTCGAAGTTCCTCGCGTACATTAATGTCTTTCGTATAGGCTCCCTTTCTCTGACCCATATCGCAGTATAACAGATTTAATGTCATCAACATACACTCCTTGATGCCTGACCCTATACCTGCTGACTGAAAGCTCGGGGAATGGTCAAGTTGCTACACTGCGCGTTAATCTGCCGCCCATCCGGCCAAACCTTCTCATCGAACGTTCAACTCCAGAGAACTCTTTGTTAGATGGTATAGCGTACGTTGGAGGTGTCTGTTTATTTGTCGACGGGGTTTTTGCTGTCTTTTTTGACAGCACGTTGCTGCTGATCCTTGTGGTGCGCCCGATTCCATGCTGGGAGGATACAACGTTGACGACTCAGCGAAAGCAGATATCGAACTAGTGTCCGTACACGGCCTGGTTCACATATGGCCTTGGAAGCGGTACCCCCTCGACGAGCGGTACAAACCAGAGGATCTTGCGGACAAGGATTCTCAAGCCAAAATTGTTGCAGTACTTAGAGATCACTTGTTAGATGTTGGCAGGAAAAGGGGTGACAGAAATCTTGGCAGGGTAGAGTCGAGGAGTGAAGCTATGGATGATAGCGGCAAACACCCAGATAAAAGACATTCTGATCCTACGCCTCGCAGCCAAGGAAATCCTTTGTGAAATGAAATTGTACCTCCTTTCACTGCCGGGGACGATTATAACTTGACTCATATATGGTGATTGATAATGCAAGGATAGCGTGTAGATTAGTGGGTGTGAGCTTCGAGATTGAAGACGAAGTGAAACCGTAGATGAGGCCAAAAGAGAGAAAACAATGAAGAGCTGTTCCTTTGACAGACTGATGTCATCACCACGTGAGTGTATAGCACACAATGGCCAACATGTCGAAGGCCTGTTCAAACGTTCAGGACTCACCACTACGAACGCTGAATTATGTCTGCGTGGCTTGGTCTTGTGGGTTGGACTATCGTTCCAGATCTCGCCTCCCGGCAACTGCTCTCTTTCGTACACAAAACTCTCGCAAACAAAATACCAGCTTTCACGCCTCCTGTTCCAGGCACACCAGCATACCGGAAACACTATGCCTACACATTCTCATGCGTGGTCCTGGGCTATCTCCTCTACAACATGGTCCAATCGGCTCGTGCACTGCCTCCAAACTTCTATGAAATTCTTGGCGTCACGCCTGATGTCGACGAGAACGGGCTGAAAGTCGCGTTTAGGCAGTTCGCGAAGAGGAATCATCCTGATCGTCCTGGCGTTGGCGAGGAAGGGGCTCAGCTATTCATGATGGTCAGAGAGGTCTTTGAAGCTCTGAAAAATCCCACTGTCAGATTTGCGTACGATCGGTGAGTCGTGATGTTTTTAGATAGCTGGTTTTCTGACTGGTCACTTTCGTAGCTTTGGCCCAAACGTGCTATCGTGGAAAACCTGTTCATCTCAACGCGAATTTCTACACCATGGAATTCTACAAGCATCCGGATATCACATTGTTACTGGTGCTGGCCTCCTCTTTTGGTCCACCGTCGGTAGACCAAGTCCCATCTCCTTCGTACGTGTCACCGCCTAAACGCCATAAAATCCAGCTGATTTAAGCCGCCCGTCGTAATATACTGTTCTCAGTGGCGCTACCTGCTCTTCTCCTTTTTCTTGATCTTGGAACTCACACTCATCCTTGCACCCTCTGGAAAGCCTGCACACATTTTTGGATATTTATTCCCCAACCGGATAACATACCAATATATCATGTTCCTCCACCAACTCTTCATCTTTTTCAGTGTTGCTTTAAGTCGTGTTGCACCCCTGTTCTCTCCACCGGATGAAGATCCACGAGTTGAGAAAGCTATCTTGGAAAGAACACAAGCTCTCGCTAGCGCTGCTGATCGTGAAGGTACTCCTCTTCTCAATTTGAGTTCAACAGTCAACTAATCCTCCTCCGCTAGCATCAATCATCCTCCACACAGACCTCCACTCCGTCACACCTTCGGCGGTCTCACCAATCACAAATGGTCGTGCCACGGTCCCATTAATGACTGCACTTTCGCCACACGACACAATGTCCTTCTACTCATCCATTTCGAACAAGATGCGAGACCTGATTATTGAACATAATCTGAAGAAGGATTCGGGTCCTTTAAGAACTGCCTGGGAAGCTGCTGTCCAGCGAGGAACGACTGCTGCCGAAGACGACACCCAAGCTCAAGACACCCCTGAGCTTTCACTGTCTACCACTCAGAGTATCAAACGCTCGAGTTCGGCTCGTCAATCAAAGAACTTTTGGGAAGCTGCGGGCGAAGCACACAGCGTTGGTGTTGCCGGAGGTAGAGAGACGCTAGACCCATCAAGTTCATCAATCATCAACGGTAGTACATACTATCTTGTTGATGAGCATTCGCACCCAGTGAAAGGGGCGGATGAGGTCAAGATGGAACCACCAAGTAGCGAACCGTTACCTTCCCCTCGACCCTCTCCACCTCGTTCGCCTTCGCCTAGAAGACCGGCGAGTAGTCCGACGAAGAAGAGCTCTCGGGAGTTGTTGATGGATTGAGCTGTAGATTGGAGTGCGTTATCTCATTGCGAGCCTTTGTATCCTCTTGAATGCATCCCTCTCCCGACATGTAGCAGTTTTTATAAGCGCCTGTGTTTCGTGGTTTGGTGAACCCCAATGCCCAATGATATGAGATCTTGGTCGCCGTACTTTACACTTTTGCGGGCACTGGCTACCGTCCTTTCTTGGTTCCGGGACACTTCAACCTCCTCAACCTCCTCGGAGTTTCTAGTATTTGTGTTGATCTAATCCTATTGCCATGATGAACCCTTCTCCTTGTGTGTCTCATCGTGCCTTTGGGTATTTGGTTTAAATCAACGCTGGTGCCTCAGCTCAAGAATCTGGATTATTTCGAAGTCAGGAGTCCGTGAGGTTCGTTTCAGTAGGCCCCACAGCCATTTGGTGGTTGCTGTTCTTTGATCGGTGTTCCTCGCTGACCTCGGGCTTAAGAGGAGAGCGCTAAGTGATATCATTTGACCAGTGAGATTTGGCCCAGCAACACTTGCAGAGACTAGTTTCCCGCTTTCCATTCCCGCGGCGTCTTTCTAGGTACTGGGCTGTGGTTCCGTGTTTCGTCCGAGAATTTGGAGCCTTAATATCGTCAAATCTGCTCAGTGAGACTACTTCAGACATTCGTCTGACTTTCGTTCTCTTCTGCAAACTAGTGTTCACTTGAGTGTATGCTTTGTCCTGGAGTATATTAATGAGAGTCCTCCTACTGTCCTATATACGGCTTACCCTGGCGCTCAGGTCTGGAGGCACGACGAGAAGAATGACGAGAAAATAAGGTGATGCGGACAATTAAACCTTATCGATGGCCACGGTGTGGGATCAGATTAGGAGTGAATGCTTCAACCTTCAACGTACACATTACATCCCCAAATGTAATTTGTACGTCGGATGATCAGTTGTTTGATGTGCCATGGCAGCTGTGATACTTCTTAAGCTATGATTGCCAGTGCCATCAGCGTACAAAGTAGCTCTTTGCTTCTCTTTGTTCTTCTGTAATGCTCATCATAGGTTATTGCGACGGTCAACACGAAGGATTTTGGTTGAAATTGTCATCTAACTGCTTTCAGAACTTAGCGGTTACTTACTATTATCGTTAACCCAATAGTGCTGCAGTGGAGCGCGCAATGCTTGAAAGTAATACGCAGTATCTACCTAGCATAATAGGTGCGTTAATGACTCAAGCTCCCTTCTAAATGAGATCAATGAGAAGATGAAAGATGGTTGAGACGTTCCGGCCCCTCTCCGAGTCGGCATAGTACTGTTCCGCCAGTGATGGCATCAGTACCATCTGCTTACGACGCAGGATACTGAAAGAAATGAAAACGTCGCGCAATGATGCCAGCAGGACATAGAGAAGCAAACTCCATTAGCGGAGAAGTACCTTTTCCTTGAATACTTCGCCCAAAGAATGATCGCGTTGAAAACTGCGGTTGCTAATCTCTCAGTGGTTTCGTTAACCCGGGAGTCTTCTAAGTGCCAGTTTATGGTTGTAAGCTCCCACTGGAAATAGCTTGAGAGACGTTTTGAGGGACTGTACCGCAACCAAAGTTGTCGACATCCGTGGATTATAAAAACCTTCGTCAAGATGGCGTCTGCATTTTCAGACCATCTCTGTGCCATGTTCTTTTCTCCTATCTCATTTTTATGGAAGAAGCGTCTTCTTCGACTAGCCATTGTCAGTGCTACAATGGACTTGATCTTTCTCACTCTGCAAAGTGATCACCTGGGTCCTCATGCACAACCCAGAATGTCGCTCGGACTTTTTGTTTCCGTCTACGTCTGGCCTCCGATCTCGGTTCTTGTTCACAGTATATTACGGTGAGGTCACCTTTGATTATGGTATGTTGTTTTACTGAAGATTACATCACCTCTGTAGTTTCAAGTTAAGGTCATGGAAATACTGTTGGCGTGTTTTTGGACTTGCTTATTCACTAATCGAGCTCGCTGGACGTAAGTGAAATAGCTCTTCCTGCGATTCAAAACTCACTCTTGTGAAGTTGTTGCTTCCTTAGTGCTCCCCTTCACCCACCACTACTACCACAGAATGTGGACTCCCCCTAGCAATAGCGCTTTGTTACATCTCTTCGTAATCGCTCTCACATCCTCTTATTCGCTGGTAATATCCGCCTCACTATGGGACGCTTGGTGCACAAGAGGCTCTACTCTTCGAGAACCGTATCTCTCTGAAGAGCAGTCAGAAGAACAGGACAACAGCCCCGTTCCTATCTTCGGGAGCATGCCATGGAGGCAGCAATATCTGTTGGTTCACCTTTGCTGATACTAGCCCATGACACTGACAATGTTGCCTTTTTACTTTAATTTTTCAGGACAGAGAAACCCGTTATACAATGGTGTCGAGGTGGAATCGCTATTTCTTGCCTTTTGCTCATTGGTGTGCTTGGTTTCTATTCGCTTGTTATAGAACCGGCTCTCTTCGCTCTTCGGCGATTTGAATCAACAGGCGGTCTCAGCAAGTTTAGCAGAGGGAAAATACCCGATAAGACAGGGTATGACATGGGTGCGATTCTTGTGAGACCTGATTTCCCTCCGTCCCGGCGTTTCGACTCACAGGCATGAAGGTTCTTCCAGGACTCAACGCCGTTGGACTCGAGACATCAACCTTAAGAGACGTCGTAAAACTTCAGGCACCTGATCGGTTGATTAAAAGTGGTAGGTGCTTCATGCTTTACCGTCAAGCCTTCCCCCGACTCTGAGCTGTGTTAAATTTTAGATTGCATTTCCAAACCTTATTCCTATGGGGCAATCAATGTGACTGTCATTTCCTGTACCCTAAGACATATCGAGCATTTACAGCTAGGGGAATCGAGGATGGAAGAACTCCACTACACAGTACATTTCTCCAGCCTCCTCGAATTTGACCGAGGTTCTTTGGCTTCGTTCTATCTACGCGTGTCACCTGCCGAGGACGAAGATGTTCTAGAAACCACAGAGCCTCTTTTGCTTTGGCCCGGTGCACGTCTCTTTGGGTCCCTCGTCCCATCAACGCGGGCAACTATCTCCAACGCTGATGCCGCCGCATTCGGGATCTCAAAGGTAAAAAAAATTCACCTGGCAACCCATTGCTTATTGTTTAACTCATGAATAAAACCCTCGTTGTCAATCACAGCACCGCACTTTCAACGTGATGAACATCCGTTCCGTTGTTACCGACCCTTTCCCTCCCAGCGGTCTGAACGATCAAACGGCTTCCCTACGTCTCGCCATTTCTCCTACTCTTCCTAGAATGCTGCATGAAGAAGAGGCACCTGTAGCATCTGTCCTGAACGGATTTGCATTTCTAGGAGGCGTCTGGACGTTTATCAATGGACTGTTTACGACCGCTTTCGGCAGCTCGTTGTTGTTTGTTCTCGTCGGTATGCCACATTCAGCTCTTGACATGAGATTGTTCCTGAGGTTTTTGATCGTGACTCTGTTAGGTGCTAAACCATTTTCTGTTTATGGTCTTATCCACCGCCTGACTGGGAAGAGTGAGGTTCTTGGAAGTGGAAGGACATACACGGCAGAAGAGCAGTCTTACACGGTCAGACTTTTGCGCGACCATTTCTTTGATGTTGAAAAAAGACGGCCGCAGACAGACGAATCAGAGAGAACAACCAACTAGGACGAAGGGGAAACTCACAAATGGACCATATTCGGTGGTGTAGATCCATTCCAGTCGAACTTCTTGGATATTCCGTATATTATGACATCCTTGTATATTCAAGTACGGCCGCAGACAGACGAATCAGAGAGAACAACCAACTAGGACGAAGGGGGAACTCACATATTCGGTGGTGTAGACCCATTTCAGTCGAACTTCTTGGATATTCTGTATATTATGACATCCTTGTACATTCAATCCTGAATTACATTAATCCGAAATACTGTTTTCCTTACTGGACCCTCTTCACCTCAACACCACTCACACTAGTATACACAATCAACCTAAACTCCACATGAACACCAGGCATCTGCATGGATGGAACGATCTCATATCTCCCTTTCGAGAGCGTAACAAGAGGCGTTACAACTCCCGCTAACGTTTCGCTGTACGCTCCCGATGTTGCCACCGGAGTACCAGCACCAGCACTGACAGATGTAGTCGAATTGAAAAGTGCAACGTTGAGAGCCGTAGAACCGGCTTTCGTGTGTTTGAGTAATTGAAGTCGAGTTCTAACGCCAAAGCACGAATTAAGAACAGGAAGATGAAAGTAGATTGAGCGACGCACTTGACTTGGCTCGACACAGGCAACACAAGCTCAAATCTCGGATTCGCCGCATAACGCTGAAACTGTGGTCCACCCGCCCCTGAATTCTCATCCCAGGAGCCTGTGACCACTTTCGTATACATCCCTGCACTTTCATGGGGTATGCTTTTGAGATCGAAGGGTGTTGAACATTCGACTTTGAGTGTGAAGGGACCAGTATGTGTGGACTCGAATGCTGATGCTACGATTGTATAGTCTCCGGCTGTGCAGACGGGGTTCATGCTTCATGAGTCTCATATCTGGCGGGAAGAGAGAGGGGGGGTAACGTACGCATTAGATCCTTGATGACTTGTGCTAAACCATAGGTGTACGCTCCAGAGCTAGCTGCAACTTCTTGTTCAATGAGCCTAAAGAGAAAATGAAAGATCAGAAAAAATCAAACGAGAACCCTAAAGAAACACGCACTCGTCTTTCCTAGCACCCTTGGACCAGATAACAACAGCATTCACAGGAACATCCTTCGGCGCTCTGAGAACCACCTTCATCTTCGACTTTTTTGATCCACCCGCACCAGCTTTAGTAGACGGATGTATACGGAGATGATACTGAGGGTTATTCATAAACGTCGGACAAGTACAGTTTCCTCCCGAATTCTTGCTCGTCAAATTTCCTTCAACCTATCACCAATAAGACATCCAACGATGAACATCGCAAACAAGGGGGAGACTGAGAAGGAATACGCACCCTCGTCGAATACGGTGGTGGACTGACACTCTCATCCCAAGCGACTGCCAAACCATCTTCGGAATAGACAGTAACACTAAACCCGACCTCCTTATCATCCTTCTCACCCTCATACAAAGCACTAACAGCAACAACACCCGACCTCGTATCCGCTGGGATTTCCATTCGGACGAGAAAATGAGTACTGTTGGTGTATGTTCCCGTTCTGGTTAATTCGTGCTGTTGGTTTATTCTCGTTGAAGGTGGGATAAATGGGTTTTCGATTTCGGCACGGAGAGATATGAAGGACGATGGATTCTTGAGAGTGGTATTTAGGTGACGGGTGAGGAGGATCCAGAGTGAAGAGGATAATTCGGAATTGGCGTTGACGAAGGTGAGGCGGAGGTTATGGCTTGCATCGGCTGTGAGGTGAGGGTATTAGGAAACGTCAAGAAAGAACGAGTGGGGTGCTACCTTCAGTTTCAGTGTTGCCTCGTTTCCACATTCTGCAACTCATAGTAAGTCGTACATCAAGTCATAGATGAGAATGTATGCGCACCCATGGAAGTTGAGATGGTTCTTCCACATCGTTGGGTCCCAGCTAAGGTAAATGCCATCGAACACATAAACCACCTCAGTCCACGGAATCTGCAGTGTTCCTATTGCGCTACTCAATGAAACTAGCACCAAAGAACAGCAGACCATCAACATACGGGAACACTGTTCATCTTCAGGCCTAACCCAGGAATCAAGAACAGTAAACACTCTGTCCTCCTCGTTCTCATCGATATCTGGGATTGTTAAGGCAAGTTCAGCTTAAGCATAAACAGAGGGTATAAAGCGCGACCTACCTATCACAGCATAACTATGAGCGCTCAATAGAGGCGTATCACGCCAACGGATCCCAGGTCGAGTCCCAGTTCCGAGAGTGACGAGACATTTACCTGGTCAAATCAAAAGACCGTTGATCATGGACAAGCTGGAGTTCAATGATTTATTCACCCTCCGTGAATCCATACTCACTGTTCATCTTCAGGCCTAACCCAGGAATCAAGAACAGTAAACACTCTATCCTCCTCGTTCTCATCGATATCTGGGATTGTCAAGGCAAGTTCCGCTTAAGCATAAACAGAGGGTATAAAGCGCGAGTTACCTATCACAGCATAACTATGAGCGCTCAATAGAGGCGTATCACGCCAACGGATCCCAGGTCGAGTCCCAGTTCCGAGAGTGACGAGACATTTACCTGGTCAAATCAAAAGACCGTTGATCATGGACAAGCTGGAGTTCAATGATTTATTCACCCTCCGTGAATCCATACATCAGACGTTCCCAGGTCTTCTCCCGTTCAAATGTCGGACTGTCGTAGCCTTCTATGAATATCCATACCAAAGGATTAACGAGAAGTCTCGACAAACCACTTGGTGTCAATCTGCTCCGGAATCCAACCAGTAATCGCACTGCATAAAGAATCGGTGTGCATCATGGTACAATGAGAGTGACGAGACATTTACCTGGTCAAATCAAAAGACCGTTGATCATGGGCAAGCTGGAGTTCAATAATTGACTCACCCTCCGTGAATCCATATATCAGACGTTCCCAGGTCTTCTCCCGTTCAAATGTCGGACTGTCGTAGCCTTCTATGAATATCCATACCAAAGGATTAACGAGAAGTCTCGACAAACCACTTGGTGTCAATCTGCTCCGGAATCCAACCAGTAATCGCACTGCATAAAGAATCGGTGTGCATCATGGTACAAAGTATAAGAAACGGACTCACTGTAAGTCAATGCTTGAGTTCGATCCAGGAAACTCATAGCCTCCCATGAGCTTCATGTACTAAACGCCTGTCAAAAAACGCCTCGAACGGATAGGACAGAAAACACGCGTACACTCTTCTCGATTAGGCTTGGCCAATACACTGCAGGTTTGCCATCTTGTGAATGGATCATCATGCACATCAGGCTGCCATCTGAAGGATTGTAAGGCAATGCTTCGTCAATTACTTCAAAAGTGTCGTGTCAGCGTGGATCTAATGGTTAGGACTGGATTAGCACTGTACCTATCTGTTCAAACCCGTCAGTTCAAGCAGAAATGAGAAAGGACGGAAAGGACAAACTCGTCTCCAAGCACCATTCACGAACATCTTCATATCGTACCTCCCCCTCTCTTCCACACGTTCATCCCGTGTTTGCATCAACGATAACGCAGCAGTCTTGTCTTCCAACGAAACTGCCACTCCACTCGCTGTATGCAATGCAGATTTCGCGAGCTACAACATCCAAATCCACAGTCAATATCCAATCCACCTGAGACCATATAGGTTAGTAGTTCGAGGAGCGCACCTGTGAATCAAACCTCCTAGCATGTTCCAAGCAAACTGAAATTGAAGCACAGACAGAACAATCTGTGACTACATGTTGTAGTATCTCTCGAGGTAGTATCTTCCTCGAAGTTCCGGAAACACTGGATGAAGAGCCGGCTTGAGAGGGACGAAGCCAGACTGCGGAAACGCGTTGTTGATCGGAGGAGAGTAGAGGTTGACCATCTGGATCGCTGAAAGTAGGTAAGAACGGCGTTGGACGAGGTAGTTATGATAGCAAGAGGCAGACGTACGTGAAATATGAGCTGGCACTAGGAGAAGATAGTGGCTGTGGTTCATCCCACAGAGGAAAATTGAGCCCATTAATACGAGACCCTCGTTTCAAGACATAGTACTGCTCCTCTATCCCCAATCCTTGTCAGCTGCACTGCAATAACAACAAGAGAAAATATCAGACACATACGAGGAGAAAAATGGTTAATCCCAACGGGTGTAAGCCTAACTTCCGCTCCTCCAGCCACAACCCCACTCGAACTCGCGCCACTCCCACTACCACTCGCAACAGGACTAGGACTCTGCCCACTAGCCTTCTGCTGACTCCTGACAGCAAACGCTTTAATCTTCTCGGCTCTTTCCAAAGCTTTTCCAGCACTAGTTTTCCATTTCGCGCGTAGATTTTCTGCGTGTTGTGCCGTACGACTTAGGTGAAGGAAGGATTCGGCGGATTGGATGTAGAGTTTGAATGCTTCATCGTAGTTTCGGGATAGTTCTGCTTTGGTTGCTTTGGTGTAGAGGGTCTAAGGAAGAGGTCACATGTATGAGTGAATAGCCTCAGTCACGAATCGAGTAATAACGAGGAATGGTTATTATGTGCGTACCTCAGCAGTACGAGATTCTGATGTCGAGGCAGCCGTTGAAGGGTGCATTTGGACAAGATGGAGGCAACATAGCAGCTAGAGGACAAGTGACGTAATTAACAGTCCTGATCATGTTTGTATCTGCATCGATGATGTGATGATCATAGGTAGACGCTAAAAAACTCATGTTACAAGAAAATAAGTGACGAGAGTGGGATTCGAACCCACGCCCCGAAAGACCAGATTCCATTAACTGGAAGAGGTGGACATCTGAATGCCCTAGTCCTTAGTCTGGCGCCTTAGACCACTCGGCCATCTCGCCTCGTCAAGTGGGATGACTAGCTACTGGTATCATGAGCGTCTGTTGGGTCTCGGATCAAACCCTGCGACCGTAATCGAACGCGACCCCGACTCTGACGAGGCTGATGCTTAGATTCCTTATACCACGAAGTCTTTCGTGCACCCGTAAGCTTGATGTTGAACCTTGGACGAAGATATAGGGTGTTGCCATTTTAGGCGTAGAGAATACCATAAAAGTTCGTGTGCTTCGTGATCAGGCATGGTGCACACCTGTCAAGCTCTCGAGGATCACTTCATTACGGTTCTCGTGTGCTCTGATACAACAGGAGTCTAGGTTCAATTCCTCTTCGAATAGTGGAGCTATTAGGACTAAATTATTTTTGCTAGACATGGAAGGCGAGAGAAAGGTTCAGAATTACACCATAAGTTCTGCCAGGATTCGAGACGGTATGAGTGCGTTATTTGTACAAACGGAAAAGAACCCACGGGTTACCAAGTACTTGGAACACAGCTCTCAATGTACAAATTACTTATCCGTGCTTTGGTGCACGGTGCACCTTTTAAAGATCACAGTCACGGCATTACGTTGTATTCGAGCACGGTGCACTCGTCATGAATATCATCTCCCCAGGCGGTTTCAGATTGATGAGAGAAATGGGCCCCAATCTAAATAAAATTATTGACTCTTTTTTTTCTTGTGCGGTTCAGTGTTGTGATCAATATCTATACTGGCATCATAAACATTGGTTAACGCCTCTTTACACATGGGTGCCTCGTTTTTTGTTCGGTCTCTTTAACAATGCCCTGATCGGAAGCTAGGCACGCAATTGACTGCGGTGGATTACTATTGAGGAACAAGTCGATTATCATCTGATCAGTAGTAACTTCACTTGAATACTTAGTGGGCAGACTCATGTTAGTGTGTCACGGGCGAATAAAGTAGTGGCTCTGATTGACATGATCGGTTGAGGGTCCCACACGATATATGCTAATTTCACCTCCTCCCGTGTTTTTGCTGTTGACAATTTGGACAGGCGGCTGTTGCGGACATTGGTTGCTTTGTGACTGAGCGACGCGGGAGAATCATTTCGTGTTGTGGGTGGAGTGCTGAAGCGAATAAGAGACTGGTTATGATATTCACCGGTGTGTTTTCGCCGAATGCCAACCGCTTCTCTGTCCAAGAAACGATTTTTACGAGGTCAAAATGTCATGTATTATGAGCGGTGGAAGAGTTCATTTAGGTACCACAAGGGGAAAGGTGAGCTGAACCGAACCAAGTCAGGCACTGACAAGGTTGTGCCTGAGAACGAACCAAATTGTGGGAAGGCAGCACGATCAGGACCTGCCAAAGTTCCCTCTCACCCAGTTCCCCCTTCTCCCCACGACACTTGCCTTCCCTCTTCTCCCTCCATCCCTTTCCACCCTTTTCCTCTACCACGACGACGACGAAGACCGCAGGCAGGAATGGCGGACGACTATGGTTCTTCTTCGTATCGGCCCACCACGGCCAGACCAGCGACCGCTGCGGGTTCGCCGGTCGAGTACGACTATGGGCATGGGCATCAGCAGCAGCAGCAATATGGAGGAGGGCACGAGTATCAGATTGAGGAGGAGTTTGAGGAGGAGAGTGAAGATGAAGATGTCTTTGCGTTTTTGCCCCCTTCCACTGCCGAGCAGGAAATGCAGCAGCAACAGACTGCCTTTTCTCTGCAGGAACACCAACTAGCGTTTCCCTCGCCGACCTACAATCCCTATGGACCAGGAAAATCTCCATACGAGACGCCTGACCCCCAGTTTGGCTTTGCGCCGGACATGTATCGGTCTATCCCCATGCTTCAGCCGCCTCCGCAATCCCCACCGTCGACAGGCTCGCAGTCACATTCCAACTATGACGATCCGTATCGCATGAAAAGACTCAACACGGCTCCGGGCAGTAATGCTGCTCTTCCCCCTTCCACGAATAACTCCCAGCTGTCATCACGACACGTCCACGTCTCCTTACCTTCCTCCGCCGTAGAATTGCATCACGATGATAATGCGTATTCGTATCCATACCCTCTAGACCCAGATGCGGTCGAAAAAGTCACCGTGGAATGTGATGCTGACATTGAAAGTTTGTCCCACCATCCCATGCATCAGGGCAGAATTAGACATGGGAATTCTAATTCGACTCCGTATTCTCAAGGTCGCTCGACGAGGGGGCCCACGACAGCGACGACAGGCGTTGACACCGTCAGTATTGAACCGAGTATGATTGACGATGATGATCTGGACGGCATGAGTCGCGAGGGTTCTATCAAGTGAGCGTTCGTTCTTCTTGGAGGGATGTGCAGTCCAGTGCGGAGATGGAGCGGGACAGCTGTCGACTTTGTACCATGACAGCCATTTTTCCTCATGTCCTGCCTTTTACGTTTTGCGAGGGCGGCGAGGATTTATATTGCTCTTTCCTCCTTGTTCATTTCGCGATTATGGATTCCCCGACTTTGCCTACTCCGGTGCTGACTCGTTCCTCCTCTAGGATGGAATTTGACCTTGATGCGATTGAGGAGGAGGATAGTCCTTTCCCCGAAGTACGTGCCTCGGTGTCCAATATCGATGACCCAGACATGCCTGCAATTACGTTGCGGATGTGGTTTGTCGGTCTGATTCTCTGCATGTGCTCAAGGTACATTCTACTTAAACCTTGCGCTTCCTATATTTATTTCTCTCTAATACAGCGCTCTAAACGTATTCTTCAACTTCCGCCAACCTGCACCCCAAGTCGTACCTCTCGCCCTCGTTCTCATCTCCTACCCCTTGGGCAAATTCCTTGCATTCAGTCTCCCAATCAGAACTTACCGCATTCCCCTCCCATACATCCCACCACGCTTCGTCTCTCCTACTCTCCCCCTAATCGTCCTCCGCTATCTCCGTCCACTCACCTTCCCTCACGCCCTCGAGTTCTCTCTAAACCCAGGTCCATGGAACATTAAAGAACACGTTCTCGTGTTCATCATGGCCAATGTCGCAGTCGGACCAGCATACGCCTTGAACGCCATCGTTGTATCAGAGGTATACTATGAAATCCGTCTAGGGTTCTGGTTTGGTGTGGTTTTGGTGTTGGCGACCCAGTTGACTGGGTTTGGACTTGCTGGATTGTGTAGAAGGTTTTTGGTTTGGCCTGCGAGTATGGTTTGGCCACAGAATTTGGTGGCGTGTACGTTGTTGAATACGTTACATGCTGAGGATGAGGATGATGGAATTGGTATGAGTTTGAGTAGTGGACCGGAAGGTGGAGGGGCGCAGAAGGGACTGTCGAGATATAGATTTTTTATGATTGTGTTGATCGCAACGTTTTTCTTTTTCTTCTTACCTGGTGAGTTTGGTCTGCTTTAGTGACGGATGTGTTCTGATGTTGGCATAGGGTATCTCTTTGAGGCGTTATCGGTGTTTTCGTTCGTTTGTTGGGCCGCCCCGGACAATGTACCCGTTAACCAGTTGTTTGGGATACATTCTGGGATGGGAATGAGCTTTTTGACGTTCGATTGGACCCAGATTAGTTGGATTGGAAGTCCTTTGATGGGTGAGTCGTCCTCATATGCGCTTTGCAACCGTCGCTGATGAGAGAGTTTCGCAGTACCTTGGTGGGCTGAAGTCCACATCTTCCTCGGTTTCGTCGTCTTTTACTGGATCTTGACACCCATTCTCTACTACACCAATGTACGTTCTCCCTCTCCTCTTAACACCCCCTTCTAACACGTCTCTAGTCCTGGTTCCTCGGCTACTTCCCAATCTCGGCTAACGAACCCTACGACAAATTCGGTCAACCCTACAACATCACTCGCGTTCTTCGTCCAGACGACACATTCGATCTCGACGCCTACAAAGCTTATTCACCCCTCTATCTCCCAGCAACCTACGCCATGGCGTACTTGTTGGGCTTCGCTCTAAGCACGTGTGTGATTGTACATACGTTGTTGTATCATGGGAGATCGCTGTTGAACGGGTTGAAGAGGATGAAAGTCGAGAGGGATGATATTCATGCAAAATTGATGAGGAATTATCCTGAAGTACCCGATTGGTGGTATGCGTGCAGTTTTTGTGTTTTCTTTTGCTTGGCGGTTATTGCTGCCGAGGTACGATTTTTCTACTTGTTTCGTTTATACGCGAGGCTGATTATGAACGTGTATAGGTGTGGAACACAGAAGTTCCAGTCTGGGCACTAGTCCTCGCCGTCATCCTCCCTGTAATCTACATCCTTCCCTCAGGATTCATCTACGCAATGACAGGACAAGGCATAACCCTCAACATCCTCGCACAAATCATCCCCGGAACCCTTCTTCCCGGCAAACCTCTTGCAAACATGGTATTCAAAGCCTACTCCGTCCAAACATTAAACGAAGCGACTTCATTCGTTCAAGATTTGAAATTGGGTCATTATGTGAAGGTTCCGCCACGAGCGACGTTTTTGGTACAGATGACTGCGACGACGTTGGCTGCGTTTGTTCAGGTTGGAGTTAAGACTTGGATTTTTGCGAATGTGAAGGATATTTGTAGTGATAATCAGAAGAGTCAGTTGACGTGTCCGCATAATCAAGTGTTTTTTACCGCTTCTGCCGTTTGGTACGTCCTCCCCTCCCTTCCCCCCCCC
>KQ961901.1:197125-223646 GCA_001563735.1 Leucoagaricus sp. SymC.cos | reverse complement strand
CTCCCCACGGTAATGATGCGTGATGTGATGCTAATGGCGCTTGTGATATGAAGCGATGATACCGGGTGGAATCTGAGTGATGAGCCAACAACTACTAGTCATCCGTAGGGCATTATGCATGCGCCTTACATGATGGGTTCATGAGCCCGGATTGGAGGGAAACTAAGTATGTATGTAGGCACTTGAGTAATTTGACGCGTGCAAGGCGTTTTCAAGACGAGTCGAGACCGCCTCAGGCCTTGGGAGCAGGATGATCAGACAAGGTACACATCTATTGCGTAGTTATCTGATGTATGTGAAGAAGTACAGCCTCAAGTTAGGTGTCGTGTATATATGTAACTTAGAGTCGTTATGTGTACAATTCATTCATTCATTTCTAAGAGGATGTGCAGTTCACCACCCTGGCCGATCGCTGACTCCACATCATTAACCGGTTCGGAATTCACCCGAATGTCTATTTTTAGCCTGCTTTGTGGGAGAGAGAAAGAAGTTTGGTTCGCTGTTAATTAGCGGTGTGAAATTTTTAAGTTGGCAATGTTCTACGTTTGGCACGCGGTGGCCTACGGAAACGATATGCGGTGCTTGGAGGAGAGGGAGAGAGGGAGGGGATTGGCGTGCTGGTGATCGTGTTGCCTATTTCACATCGTGTACTACCTGGTGACTTGTTCCAGTTGTTGTCAGGCTAGTTGTAGTAGTATGAAATTCAGCCTTCTCTAGGTTTTGTTCTCGAATGCTAGTGTCGATGTCAGTGCCTTTACTTGGAAGCTCGGGTCTCGGGAGCCTCTGAAATGAAATGAACGCTGCACTGCACCAATTGCTTATTCAACGTCTGAATGTAGTTTGCAGCCTCCACCAACTGCTCTGGCTGTGATGTCACATGCGCCGGTGAGGGCTATGCCATGCTCCAGGCTAGTGTGCAGTTCCGGATGAGTTGAGATTGCGGCTTGATTCCGGCTCTGCTGGTGATAGAATCGGTAAGATTGTTACAACTCCCCCGCATCATACTACTTAACGTTAGTTGACTCCTGAGGGCCCTTCAAACGACGACCACGAGTAAACCGGAAGCACCTTCGCATAAATGTTGAGATCCTTTCAATTTCTGCCTTATCATCCAGGCTAATTTGTTTTCGGAAGGTTAAGAGGAGGCCTGTAGGCCATCTGCAGGTTTACGGCAACTCCGGATGGCTTTACACCCCCTTTTAGGGATTTGCTCGGCCACGGTGGCGAAAACTTTGTTGTTTGACTTCCATTTGCTGTCTCTTCGGACATAAACAGCCTCAAAGGAGCAAGTTGTGTGACCTTCCGATTCATGAAGCTGTTATTACTGTTTCGGACATAAACAGCCTCAAAGGAGCAAGTTGTGTGACCTTCCGATTCACGAAGCTGTTATTACTGGTTAAGATGAGGTAAGGAGCCAATCAGAGGATTATTGAAGTGACGTGAGGTTATACTTTTAATGGTTTAGCTCTGGATCACCGAGATGATGATTCTTCTGATGTGGAATATAGGGCACCTTTGATGATGGGATGGACGAATTGAAAGGTGGATGGTTATCCACTGTCATCCAGTTATCAGATTGCTGCGCGTAGCATTAAACGAAGTCGGGTAGGAGGTACCATGTGCACCCACCTTATTATACTGTACAGTGGTATGCAGGATAGATGATTGCCGCTGGAGAGTGCTCTGAGCGGGTGTTTGGTACGTATCCCTTTCATTTATCTCCTATAATTCATAATGAAACCGTTCGAGAAGCTGAGGCTTGAACTCAGTGTCAACGCTGAAGAAGGCCGCTCGTATCGTCCAATGATTCGTGCGCCCATTTCGCGGAGGTTGCGTCTTATTATGAACGGAAACGACGAATTACTTGCGGCTATCTAGTTAAGCGTGAAGAAGATTGCTACCTGCGAGGTTGTCGAGTTACAGCCGGTGAAGTTGCCTTGTAAGATTAAATTGAACGGTCTAGAACTTTGGTCGAAGTGACAAGTTATCGAGCTCACTCTGACCGGACATCCTGGCTCGTGCAAGTATTCAGGGATTTGCCGCATGAACCAGGTATCGTGGTCCATTCAAGCGAGTCTGAAATTTTATTTTAGTATTCCGTGTGAGTTCGAAGCATCGTCCTTCAGACTGCCCAACAGAGACCAATCCTCCCAGTTTCCCTTCTGTCAAGCAAACGATCAGCATAAGCTTCATTTGGTTTACACCGAGGTTGATCATCCCTTGCTGTGCTCAAGCCAGAAGCAACCATCATTTGCGTCCACATGGTACACCCATCGGCTTCGACTCACAGCAATCACCGTGTATCCCTATTCGCAGACCCGCGTTTTTAGAGTGGAGCGAGCTGGCTTGAGATCCCGAGAATATCATACTTCGTGCGTTCACTCTGCCCGTTTTGTATCTTTATGATATTTGGTCTGTAATCGAAGTAACAGCGCTCACGTTCTAATCGGTTTAATTCCAGAGGTAGACCATAGAGGGCGCTGCAAACGGTGATAGGTACCGCATTTCTGTGAGAGTCTTTCCAGCAGCCCTGAGGGCAAATGCCGAGCCGCGGGCAAAAGTTGAGCTATTAACAAGATTAGCATCCTCTCTGAAGGTCCTCTTCGAAGTTGTATAGCGGCAGGAGGCTTGTTCTATGCCTTGAGGTCAAGTCGTAGTTATTTTGGCTCCATACTGGCCAGATTCCTTCAGCGGCGTTAGGCGATGGACCTGAAAATCTTCTGGTTCGAACTGTGGCCGATAATTTTTAGTGCTTCGGCTTGGGGCACGATATTTTTAGTTGTTGATAGGAGAGACACTAGTAATAGAACAGACCCAGGAACCACTTCCAATCATATTCTCGCAGTTCGTCAGAAACAACAATAACGCGTACGACGAAATTATAGGAACATTTCGCAGTGTCCTTTTCAGCAGTTTGTTTAACAGTATTCCCTCTTGGAAAGCTGGAAAAGCCGTTTCACGACGTCCTTAGCGTCGTCACGAAGTCCATCGTGGAAGAGTTGGTTCGTGATATATTGCTCCGTGCCCTTGATCTTTGACGCCGTGTCTTGTGCGAAGTTGAAGTCGACGTACCTGGAGGAAAGGGATTCGACGGCATCAGTTATCATTTTAGCATTTGAATGAGGGCAGGGAGAAACAAACATGTCATCAAAGTATCTAGACGACAGGCACGACAACAAGGTCAGTTCAAAGAGGCTGATGATGACTTCGCTAAGAAAAATACTCACGACACGGCCGAAACTTTGACGGTATTGTGTGATAGTTGTCGTAGATCATAGAGAGGTCCCCACGTCGTGTCTTGCGCAAGCAGCTCAGCCGCTCGTTTCCAGGGACGCAGATTCGCATAATCATCAAACATGTCAGGAAAGATCTGTTCAAACCGTGAGGCTGGCTCGCCCAGGACCGACAGTGTTCGTTCGTTTTCATACCATTTCACCAGTGAACAGCAGTGGCTTGTTATCCGTCTCTTCTTTCACATGCTCCCACAAAAAGTGCACATGTTGCGAAACGATTCTTTCAGCAGACCACTTTGACGCGCGCCTATGATACACTACATCAGTGTTCCAGCCAGAGCTTCTAGCTTGTTCGTAGGCATACCCTTGGCAATAGATAGCTTCATGAAGGATAGCATAGAGTGGGTTTCCATCAAAGCTTTGTGCTTGTTGAACGGACTGCAGGGTCTTGTACCCAATCTTTCCAATCGTTTCAAGTTCGCGAGCAGCTCGGAAGACTAGCTCTGTATTGCACGTAAGGAATCGCTTCATACATCAAGTGAATTCCCGCTTACGGTGCACTCGATCAATACCACCTTAAGTGGCGTTCAATGCCCCAGTCAGCATGCTAATCCACGTTCAAAAGAGCATTCATGCACGCACCACTCATACCGAAATCTATCCCGAGATGTTGCCACCTGGTGGGAGTGAGCTGCCCACCGTTCGGGAGGATGACCTTGTTATTTTCGAGGTGCTCAGCAATATTACGAACCTATATTGAACCATTAGTCGAACTACAACTGTACTGCCAGGAGAGGAACGATCGCACCCTCTTCACGTCCTGGGGATACTTTTCGTAATAAATTTGGTTCCTTTTAATTACACGATCTAACGGAAGAGTTTCGGCATCCGGAAGTTGTTGATAAGAGCTCCTGTAGTACATACGAGTAAGGGCAGTGTAGACTGCATCCGGATCATCCACGAGGGGCGCTAGTCCACCCGCCATGAAAACCTCTTTCAACCCTTCGCTGGAGAACGAGAGATAAGTTATGCAACAGAATCCACCAAAACTCTGTCCCAGAAGCGACCACTTCCTATCTTCCGGGTTTTCCTTATGTCCAAGGATGACTTGTCTAATAGCTTCACAATCCTTCACTGTCAGGGGGGTGATATGTTAGCTACCATCATGAATGTCGTTTGATTAGGGTGTCCAAGGATGACTTGTCTAATAGCTTCACAATCCTTCACTGTCAGGGGGTGATATGTTAGCTACCGTCATGAATGTCATTTGATTAGGAGTTACACGTAAGTATCTCACCTATATTGTCTGCTCTGAAATGCTTGAGGTATGCTGCAATCTCTGCATCTGTTTTGACGTGTGGCGGAAGGGTATCAGGACCGAGGGGTGTACTGAGCCCTGTACCTCGTTGATCGAGCCAAAGAATCTGTGTTTCGAATCGACTTGTTAAAGGAGTTCACGGTCCCGAGTTGGGATATGAATTACTTGATAACCTTCTTGATAAAACTGAAAGAGTCGTTACTTTTCAGTTGATCTCGTTATCTCTACCCCTCGTTAGGGTAAGGTATTGACATTACCTCTGCGGAGTATGTTGAGTTCCTCTGTAACGCAACTTCAAATCCAGGGCCTCCTATATGCTATGTCATAGTGTCTTGTTTGAGCTTGGATACAGTTGACATGCCTTGCAGGTACACCACTAAGGATGGACTTCAAGTCAGGGGTGGACTACCGGAAGGGATAAGTAGTCGATACCGTACCGAATGGAAGCTTTTCTTGATCCTCCTTTGTCTTCGCTTTACTCAAGGGGATCATCTGCCTTGCGAACACTACGATCTTCGTCCCCAATGGATTGGAGTAGTCGAGCGGAACCTCGAAAAAGCGTTCGACTACTTTCAACCCCTCTTGACCCAGATTGATCGCCAGTCAGCTCCAATTATATTTTAGAGCTGGATGTTGATCACCTTTGATGGTATATGTCTCCTGGTGGCCGCTGTTAATCTCGGCCGCCATGTTCCCTATTGATCTTGAAAGGCTGCAGTTGGTACTTGGATGGGTTGACGCAGTTTATAAGGTGGCTAAATCGAGTCAAGTGATCATTATCAGGTAATGTGACCGTCATCCTAGCATGGTTAGCTCCTCTCATCATTCCGCCTTTCAGAAAGCATCTTTGCATTGGTTCGCATGATCATTATACACAACAGGCACACCTATATCCGTACAAGCAATACTGGACATCAATAACTTAAGATCCAATGTTATGAGGAAATACCACAAAAATCCCAAAGGCCCAATTCCAGAAATTATTCACTTGCCGCATATCATCGACCACCCTTGATTAGTCCAGCTCCAGTAACCGCGTCTTTACTGGTATCCCGTTCGAGATCGTCAAATTCTTGAGGAGGAGAAGGGGTATCCGGCGAGGTTGTACCTAATGGGTCGTCGCCACATCCACAGTCGTACTCGGTGGACAGCTTGGCGCAATCGAATTCCGATTTGTTTAGCCGCTTGTTGACACGATTATGCAGCGCACAAAGCCTGTGAGGGATTTTAGAAAAAGAGAGGGACAAGTCAGACCGGAACACACACCATAGTGAGGCAGCACGTCGAGAAGAAGTCTGTGGCACGCGTCATTAATTTGTCAGAAACAAATCACGGAAAACTCACTTGGGGAGGCAGCTCCTTAAGCAGTTCTTGGAACTCCGTTGCACATTCTCCGCATGGGTACAGCCGCGACGTCAGATAAAAGTATGATTTCAGCGCTTCACGTTCATCATCTGTAGGATGCTGAATGCCCAAGTTCAATGGTGGGCTAGTGAGCTGTCAATGCTTTCGAGAGGGTACATACGTCCGGAAATCGCAGCGTCACAGTATGTCTATTGAATTTATCAGCTTTGGAGCTCTTGTTACCAATTAATCACAAAGGACCCACAGAAGTTTCCAAGTCGCTCGTCCTAATGCTGCTCTGCATTCGTCAAAATGAGCATCGTCAACAGATAGGAGGACACCATCTGTTTACTTCGCGGTCGCGTTTCCTAGTTTCGACATGATCACCCCTCCCTCCGTACCTAGTACCGGTCCTGGTTTCTTGTAATTATCTTGTGGTTTTGGCGGATGCCACGTCTTCTCTACGCCGCCCTCGCCAAACAGCTGGCCTGTCCACGGATCAATGTAGGCACGAGACGGTGGATGTAGCATCGCCAGCATTGCTAGGACGAACTATTGACGCAAAAAGTCAAAACAAAGGCCAAAGCTAGAGTCATTGATACCACTCACGATAGTGAAAATAATGATGAAAAGTGACTTTGCAAACCGAGAAATCATGGTGGTGAAGAGGACAAGCGGCGGAAGGCAAGTCACAGGGACGTCTTGATCACTCAGGAATCCGTGAGAAATTTGATTACATATGCACCTTCAGCGCGAGTCTCGTCGAGGGCACTGATTCCGTTTCGCCATGGTGAGTGTTCAACAAGAATAATTTTTGGCCTGAAACACTAATTCATGTGCACCAGTTACCTCTATCTCTTCTCAATGCTGCGCAAAACAAGCCTATGGTATCTATAACTGGTATCTCACGCCACTCGTTGGACTGACGCGCGTCGCGGCTTTGCAGTTAGTAGAACTTAAGAATGGCGAAACATTCAACGGACACCTAGTCAACTGCGATAACTTCATGAACATCACGCTCAGAGAAGTTTATCAAACGAACTCTGACGGAGACAGATTTTGGAAGCTCAAGGAATGCTATATCCGAGGCAGTACCGTATGTCTATCTATTTCTTGTTCAAAGGCTACCTGGCACAACGCCAAGCTGCGATCAAAGCCTTTGGGTTGTCTGCCGTACAGCCGAGCCGAACCGCTCGCCACTGCGAATTCTGACGCTCTGTCACTCACAGATAAAATATCTACGAGTCCCTGATACTCTGCTGGACCAAGTAAAGGAAGAGCAAAGTCGTGCACGTGAAGCTAACAGAGGTTCTCGTGGTGGACACTCTGGTTCAAACAGAGGTACGCCCTCACCTTCAAATTGGAGCTGTTTCTAACCCTCTTTCTTCTCACAAGGTGGTCGTGGTGCACCAGCGAGAGGTATGGGTTATTCCACTCGGATCATCCTCCCGATTCTCACATAAATCCTCCAGGAGGCCGTGGGGGCGGTCGCGGTGGTCCTATTCGTGGAGGAAGAGGTCGCGGTCGTGGGCTATGAGGATGATAATGATTGTCTTGCGATGTCTTACCCATCGGACGCTACATACTTAATACTGGGTCATTTCGGAGGAGATTAGGTTCTGGACACCCGACAAGGGACTAATGCCGTTTGGATGTGAACATGATGGTTTTTGTCGTAGATTGTGAGCTTTCCCCTGCACTCTACAATTTGGTTTTTTTCACCCGGGTATCTCGTAGTAAAGGCATGTCAAGTACTGCGCATTGTGTATTTCAGAGACATATTCAGCCTTTTGCGTGTACATGGTGCTGCCTTCAGT
The DNA here is from genome assembly GCA_001563735.1 of Leucoagaricus sp. SymC.cos. Taxonomy (NCBI): domain Eukaryota; kingdom Fungi; phylum Basidiomycota; class Agaricomycetes; order Agaricales; family Agaricaceae; genus Leucoagaricus; species Leucoagaricus sp. SymC.cos. Next base: position 215,934 of record KQ961901.1, on the reverse strand, counting down.
CTGTGATCCATCATCTCAATCATCACTAGAAGCCATGGTGAAACTTTCGGTCAATCTGATACTCGTCTTTGTGAGCATTAAAGCTTTTTGTCGTAGATTGTGAGCTTTCCCCTGCACTCTACAATTTGGTTTTTTCACCCGGGTATCTCGTAGCAAAAGCATGTCAAGTACTACGCATTGTGTATTTCAGAGACATATTCAGCCTTTTGCGCGTACATGGTGCTGCCTTCAGTTTGTGATCCATCATCTCAATCATCACTAGAAGCCATTGTGAAACCTGCGGTCAATCTGATACTCGTCTTTGTGAGCGTTGAAGTCAAGATACGTTGCCGAAATCGTTGTAGTCAGAAGCCCTACTCGAGGGCTGTTAGACCCTTTGACAAAAATATTCGGTTACCATGAATGACAGTGTCAATGACGCAGCTTTCAATACAGTCCAACGGCCCTTCATAGCCTTGGCAAGAACGAGCAAGAATGGCAAAGGGCTCATATTTGATGGCCAGAATTCCTGACCTTATGTGTTTGAGGTATCTATTTATTCTAAGTATTTTCATGTGATGAGCCCCCTTCACGTCTGCTCAAGGCGGTGAAGCCACGAGCTCGCCGGCATTTTTTGGCCGTTTATTCTCATATATAAATCAATTTAGCTACCTCTCCAGACATTTCGGTACCCTCCTAATCATCCTCAATTTATACCATCAAGCCCATCCTCGAGGCTAACGATGGATCAAATCCCAATCACCACCCATCGAGCCCGACAGGCAATCTGGGTATCGCTCATCCTATCCATCATCGACTTTGCTTTCTCCCTCTCCCAATTCGGTATTTTATCCCTCTTCGTTGGATTAGCAGCGACCGTGATGTCCATCGTCCATCTTTCCACCTTCCTTATCCTCATCAATATCCGCGAGAAACGTGCTCGAAAGGCAGGCACCAGCAGGATGAACAAGAGAGTCACAGTTATCAACACAGGCGTATTCCCTCCTACATCCAATCTTGGAGGATTAATCTTCACTGGTTGGCTTGTCTGTTGCTACATAGCAGCATTCGTATTGTCAACATGGAATCTTTCTAGTTACCGGTTGTTCATAGCTAGTATACCTGTGGGTGGGTTTGATGCGGCGTTCGAGTTGCTCTGTGCTGGTGCTTTAATGTGGATGATGTATGTTGGAATTAAAGAGAGGAAGGTCTACTTGGAGATATCGAAGAATATCAGATTAGATGATATCAATTACATTGAAAATAGCGGTGTTCAACGAGGTGCATCGCCGAGGATGTCGGTAAGTAACAGCCAGCCATTTATTTTCGTTGTGCTCAGAGGTAATTCGTTTTATTATAGGTGACTTCCTACGAAACAACGAAGAGTGATCTGACCACAGACATGGCTATATAACCTTTGCTGTGCTCTAACTATGAAACCCATGCTTGATGCTGTTCATGTACTTATTCACGAGACAAATCCCAAAAAAAAAAAACAGGAATGATCGTTGTTTCCTATCGACGGAAATACAATGATGTTGGAGCATCCCGTGCATCAAGGCGATAACAAACAGCTCTGACGCATTTTGTCAGAAAAGTGATGCAACCACCAACATAGAGCACATCGATACCGCAGTTCCCGAGATTTTGACGCATAGAAACTCACATATCACTTCCCCACGCAACTCCAAACCAAAATAAGTGCTTCTAAAAGAAATATCTGCGCTTGGGAGGCGACAAGGCCTCCTTCGAGACGGAATTATTGCGAGCGCTGTGTATATCGTTACCCGGCTGCTATACTTTACCTCTGAGGATTTAGCCCATGTTACAATATCCAACTTTATAACTCAAGCAACCTCACACCCACCTACCTTTCCGTCCCTTCAAAGTCTACCTCGTAAATGATCCAACGCCACTACCATTGACAATACCAGATGGCGCGCCAACTCATAGCGCCTCCCTTTCCAATCCCCGGACTCCCACCAATAACAAATCCACTCATTCTCACCCTCCTCACCACCCTCCTTCTCCTCTCACTAACAGATCTAATCCTCTCCCTCCTCAACACCCTCGGTCTCACATCATTCTTCATCGGTCTCACAGCTTCAATCGGAACAATAATCCACATTTTAACAAATTTGTTCATTATATTCTATCGTCTCCGATACTGCGAATGTAACGACCCGGGTCAGAGTCGAAATCCTTCCGCTCCTTCTCATTCAATCCGAATTTCTGCGAGATTGTCAGTACCAGTACCTCAAGTACCACGGATACAAATAAGCTGGAATCAGGTACCGCCAACATCGAAAGTGTCCAGTATAGTCATGGACTTGCTACTCGCTACGATCTTCATCGCAGCTTTCACGACCACATTGTTGGTTCATATTTTAAATTATTTTAGTGGTGGAAATGGAGGAGGAGGGGGTGGTAATTCGAGGAATAGTTTTGATTTGGGGGATGATAAAGGATCGAGTCCGTTGAAGACGTCGCCGGGCGTAATGTATGCTGATGCGGCTACGGAGTTGACTTGTGCAATTTTGTTGGTCGTGTTGGCTATTGTTGGGTCGATTGAGAGGAAGAAGTTCCAGGAGGCAACAAAGAGGATTCCGTTGGGGAGTGGTTGAGGCCGGGGTCAAAGCAGGAAGAAGGCTGGTATTGGTGGTCATAACTTGGTCATGGGGTGGAATGGTCCTTAAGCTTTAGTCTACCAACGGATGTTTAGCCGGAATAGATAGCAATGTGGGAGTTGAGATTAATGCACTGTACGAATACACAATATGTACCATATTTTTATATGTAGTTATTGCAGTGGGGTATGAAAATTGAACTGTACAAAATGCCTAATAAATGAAACCATTAAAACAACATGCTAACAAAATCCCAAGGAGACAAACACACCACTCAACGACTAGTCCACAACAACCAATCCATCAAACGACTTCCTAAACAGCGCCTTCTTCATCATATTCAGTGGCGTAAACTCATCCTCCTTCTTCTCCACAACCTCTCCATCCTTCATAACCTCCGCCCACTTCTCATTCTCATCTCCAGCCTCTTCCTCAGCCTCACCCATAAATACCTTCATCATCGCAGGCGAGAATCCACTCATCATAGCCACACCCTTCCTATCACCCAGAACCTCAAACGTACTTGTTCGATTACCAGCCAAATTCCAATAAACGATCTCCGGAACATCGTACCCAGCTTCCTTATACGCCTTTTCCACGAGATCATGATTAGTGTCCCAATTCGAGCCCTTGGAAGTTGAAGCTTCATCGAACTGCATATCGGAGAAGACGAAAAGACGTTTGACCATGTCCTCCTTTGCGATATGATTCTGCTGAGCAAGTGGGAGTAGGAGATCGAGGAAGACAGCTTCAAAGTTCGTGTTCATCTGCCATGGAGCTCTAGAAGCCCGTTCAACGATCATTGCCAGACTAGTCTCTTCAATATTGTTCAGGCGGAAGAACTCCGGGTGGCTAGAAAATGTGATGAAACCAGAGTTGAACGGAGGTTTGTTGAGGGAAGCCAACACGAGTGAAAGTGCGAGTGCGGGGAAGATCGGCTGGAAGTTTTGTTTGCCAGTTGGGGCGTAGTGAATGCTACCCATCGATCCCGAGACGTCACAGATAGCCAAACAATTGTCCAAAGCTCCGCTTTCCTTCATCCTCGCCACGAGAGAACGCCATTGAGCATCGACGACCTCCATCTCCTGTTCTGCCATATTCTTCTTGAACTCGGTGATCTTGGGGTACTTGATGTTCCTCCGTGAAATGTTCGCGATGTCGGCGTTGAGACGAACAGCCTGTGCGACGAGTTCGTGAGGCATCATCGTTGCGCCGCTGAGCTTCTTCTTTCCCTTCTTGACGTCGACAAGGTAGTCCTGAAACCCGTCAGGGTCATGTCGAAGGAAGTGTTTCTTGTTATTCGACATGCAAACGGATGGAACACGAGTATACAGGATTTCGGTCCAGCGGTTCGCGCTCATGAGGGGTTCAGGGCAAGCAAGGACTTGACGGAGCGGTTTGAGGATCCAGTGAGCGTAGAAGCTGCGCAGAACGTCGCAGTTGTTGAAATCGTTGGGAACAGGATAGGGAGTAGTAGAAGGAAGAGGACCAATGGACATAGGGCCGACATTTTCGTTAGGGGAGAAGAGAAGCTGACAGATGGCAGTGGAAATATTGGTGACTCGGTCATGAGAACCGCTAGGAGTTGGCGCCCACTTGCCAGCGAGAGAAATGCTCCTGAGGACCTGGAAGTAGCGCTCCTTGTCCTTCGCCTTGTCGATGGTCTTCAGTTCGTCCTTAAGGCTAACATCGCGGCGTAGTTGTTCAGCAAAGAGACGAGCAACGGTAATGTACAGAGCTCTATACTTATTGTCCGTGGTCAATTTGCGGACTAGCCTCTCATGGAACTGCTGGTGAAGGTTCCTCCTCTTTTCCTTAGCGCGAGCACGGAGCGCGTCTTCCGCCACCTTGACTTCTTCCGGAGTTCTAGTCTTGTTGCGGAAGCGATGTGGGAGACGGTTCGTGTGGCGAGGCGTATAATTATGGAGGAATGTCGCTCGATCCCCAAGGTTACTGAGCTCGTTGCAGGTCGCCAAAGCTAGAATGTGCAGGAGATCCTTCCAATAACCGTGAGAACGTGCTATTTCCGGCCGCTTGGTCGTCGTGCACGCAGGTGCGATGAGCATGTGGAGATTGGAGAGAGCGGTGCGAGGATGATTGTCGTAGAGCCAGCCAAACGCCCTGTAATACGGAAGGCGTATATGAGTCACCAAGATACATAGGAATGGTGAGGAACGTACCGGTAGAAAAGCTCAGCCTCGCCTTTGCCGTCGTGGATGCTCCTCATATTCCAGATCAGCCTCAGAGTCAACGCGGGGTCTTCAGCCCATGCGGCCTCAAGAGCGTCATTGACCTGCTTGAAAGACCACCTGTTGAGCGAACTGAAGGCGTCAAGCCCCGCGGAACCCGTGGATTTGTAAGCCTTGGCCCAGTTCCCAGTGCGCGTACGGTTGTCCTCCAGGAGAGCGGAGATGAGAGGGTTCGTAGGGGTCTGGTGATCCTTGGGCTTAACGTGACCGGCCGGACATTCAGGAAGCAGAACATCAAGGAAACTGGGGTTGAAGAGCTCAGGAATGTCGGGAAGAGTGACGTTCTGAGACTTGTACTTGAGGGCAGTAGACATAGAAGCCATGTTGAGTGGGTTGGGAGACACAGTTGTAGCCAGAGAACTCCTTATATCATGTCGAGGAATACTCCTTCGGGTACTAGAAGTGGAGGCGGATCTTGTTGAATGACCTAGAATGATTCGCTGTGATTCCACGAAGCAGGTTGTGACATCATAACTTAGCAAATGACTCGGAAGCTTTCGATCAAAATACCTACCTGTGTCGTAGCCAGGTCGCGTTTGGCGACATGACGCGTCCTAGAGACCGTCCTGAGAGTTCCAGGCAGGTCATGAGGCAGTGAGCTCCGTTGAACAAGACGGACCAGCATGAGACAGAGGACGATAAGAGACAGAGTGAACGTTGGAGAAGCGCGACTCGAATCACAAGTTCGCAACCTGCCGTACTTTTGATCTCCGCAAGACGGTCTGTGTTGTTTATCCTCCACGAAGCACCGAACAAAACACGCGCCGATTGAATAATGCACGGTGAATGACGGCGCTTTGGTGTCGTCTCATCTTCGGGGTGTCCGAGAAGGTCTGCTTGCAGCCCATAGAAGGACGATTACCAGTCTAACCCTCCAGGTAGATAACACAGGGAGGAAGAAACGCCCTGCTTCAGTGAAACAATACGCGCGGTGAATGTCGGTGTCCGAGTACTTTGGATAGATAGATAACAAGAATCACCCTTCCCGCGATGGAGGGACGTTTTATGACTTCAATTGGGCCGTCATAGAGAAATTGTGATCACATTTAATGAGCGTTTGTATTGTAATAGAATACATAGGGAAGTCTCAGGGGCATCTTCCCGAGAGGTGATGTTGTTAGTTGCGCGAAAGCGCATCCTGCTCGAGGTGCCGAGTTTTGGGACGGTCAACTTGGTAGGCTATTCAGTACTCGCAAGGAGTCCCTCCCCCCCAAAAAAAAGACCTAGTAGAAGTTGCGCTAGCTATATGCATTAAGGAGGAACAGGTGCACCTAACTTTGGCAACGACTCAGGTTACCACTAATTGATGCCTGCGGTCGGACTGTAGCTGGTACAATAGCATCCATGATGCTTCTGGCAGCCCAGCTCATTTGCGAATGGGAATTCAGCTTCAGGCTTTGTTTAAAGGAAGACAGGAATAGGACACTTGTTGAGTGACACCATAGGTATAGGTATAACTTTAGTTGACTTGAACTACTCGATTCATCAACTGCCTTGGTAGATACTGTCATACGGCCATATATGACAGATCACACTCCAGTGTTGAGGGAGCTAGGTAGTGAAAAAAATAAGCTCCCTTCCACTCATCACGCAGTCTTCTTGGATCAAGCAGTTGTACACTGGGCCGGCAAGTCAATATCTCACATGTATTATTGAATCTCTATTGTAATGATTATAATAAAAATACAATATGTTCACAATAAGGTCAGAATCTTCGGTAACGTTTTAATAAGTTGTCAATAGAGCGGCTGGCTTATTGACTCGCCGGTCCAGTGTGTATAAAATTGTCAGTACACGGATAAACGTTAGCATCTGTGAGATAAGATTAGATTACCACGATCGAGTCAGATCACTGACAGATAAACCAAGGCAACCCAACTAACTTCTACCCATTGTCCCCGTGTTCCACTAGCAACTCCACACGACACTATGTCGACGATATACATCGACGAATCCTCAGGCTCTGATACCCCCGGTGATGGTTCTCAAGCCAAGCCCTACCAAACCCTCGGATATGCTCTGTTTGCCAACTCGGCTAGCAAGATCAAGTACCTCATTCGAAAGGACTCTTCTGCAGAGTATGACGAGCCTACACAGTCTGCACTAAAGAAGGCAAAGAAGACAGCTGATGGACTCGAAAAGAAGAAGAAGAAGGCTGAGGAGCTCGCGGAGAAGGAAGCAAAAGAAAAAGCAGAACAGAAGGAGAAGAGAGAGAAGTTACTGGAAGAAAGCAAAATGATTGTTCTCGAAGAGGACCCAGCTCTACCCAAAGCCACGAGAGTGAATGTCTTGTTACTTCCGACAGCGCTTTCGTTAATAATCTCCACGTCTAGGCTAAGATTTCTCACCTGGCTCAGTTTCGCGGCAAACGTGTACGAGTCTTCGGATGGGTGCATCGTCTACGTGACCAAAAGGGAATCATCTTCATTGTTCTACGTGATGGAACTGGTTACCTACAATCTGTGCTCTCCGGTCGTGTGGTAATTTCATTTCACGTCCGTCTCTACCAGATTTGATAGCTGAGCTGGCTTATCAGGCGCAAACTTTCGAGGCCCTAACGCTCACAATCGAGTCCACAGTCGAACTGATCGGTACACTGCAAGAACTTCCAGAAGGCAAAACCGCTCCTGGAGGCCATGAGCTTGTCGTCGATTACTGGAAAGTGATCGGAGCTGCCCCAGGCGCAGACGACGCGTTTACCAACCGCTTGAACGAAGTAATGCCGTTATTTCTTTGTTCTGTCCCTGATCATTACCTCATACTCTGCTGCATAACACAGAAATCCGATCCGTCGATCCAGGCCGACCTTCGTCACCTTGTCCTTCGCGGTGAAAACGCCTCCGGTGTCCTCCGTCTGCGTTCTGCCCTTTTATCTGCATTCCGCGAGTGCTTTGCCTCACTAGATATCCTCGAAGTTACACCACCATGCCTTGTCCAAACTCAAGTAGAGGGAGGTGCCACGTTGTTCAAGTTGGATTACTATGGCCAACCAGCCTTCCTCACTCAAAGTTCGCAATTGTACCTGGAGACGTGTTTACCCAGCTTGGGTGATGTCTTCTGCGTGCAAGAATCTTTCCGTGCCGAAAACAGGTTCGTGATCTCTGATTGTAGTAAGGTGTCCATTACTGAAGCTCGAGCCAGCCACACCCGACGCCATCTCAGCGAATATACCCATCTAGAAGCAGAATTAGCATTCGTTGACTTCAATGATCTTATGTCCCACATCGAGGAAGTTGTAAGTACCTTCTCGATCGTCGTGCTAGATCGTCACTTATATCTCCAGATCTGCAAAACGGTTGATATCCTTCTCGCCAACCCCACCACCACTGCACTTATCAAATCCCTCAACCCCTCTTTCAAAGCTCCCGCCCGTCCCTTCTTGCGTCTAAGCTACGTCGACACCATCAAATGGCTCAACGATCATGGAATCAAACGTCCTGAAGAAGATGCCGAAGGCAACCCGATTAAAGACGAAACCGGTCAAGTCAAAATGGTCGAACACCAAGTTGGCGATGACATTGCAGAGGCCGCCGAACGTCAGATGACCGACATTATTGGTACACCTGTATTTTTATACGGTTTCCCTGCCGAGTTGAAAGCGTTTTATATGCAAAGGATGCCGAAGAAAGATGGTGAAACGTTGACGTTCACTGAGAGTTGTGATTTGTTGATGCCTAATGTTGGTGAAATCGTCGGTGGTTCGATGAGGATATCGGATGAGGAAGAACTGTTGGCGGCGTATAAGAAGGAAGGGATTGATGCTGCACCTTATTATTGGTATACCGATCAACGTAAGTATGGTACGACCGAGCATGGTGGATACGGACTTGGCGTTGAGGTTAGTGGTTTTCATATGATGCGGAGAAAAATGGTTGATTTCTGCCATGTAGCGATTCCTTGCTTGGCTTGCTAACCGATACACCGTCCGTGAATGTTCTCTATACCCAAGGTGGGTCTTCTTTTTCTTCTTTGACCACATGTGGCTTAGTGGAATTTCTTCAGGTGGCCTGGACGTGCCACGCCTTGAACACTCATCTCGGACTTTCGGGCCCTAGGCAATGGAGCGGAATGCGTTTTTGATGTTCTTGATATCAATAGATAGATCATTCCTATTTTTCTTTGCGCGAGTACGGAAATATCACACTCCAGAAGACCCAGACGGTTAGTAGCCAATAAGACTCCCACCGAAGGGAGATGAAACACCTTGGTCGGTGTTGTCGGTGTAGTTGATAGATAAAAAAGCATCATACCCCAGAATTCCGATCCCAGGTCCTTAACTCGAAATGGCCCTGTAAAACCTAGGATCGCCACGCCCCAGCTAAATCGGTATATGAGGTTTCCAAAAGCATGCAAGCTACTTTAGTGGATAGATATAGATCAATCTTAATCATCGAGAGCGCAACCATACGCCTCCTTCGCAATTCTCCTCCAGTTATCCTTATTAACAGCGAATTCTTGGGCGTACTCAACTTCGAGGTGATGTAGCCGTTTACCAACGATTACGAGACTGTGAAGAGGCTCGCCGAAAATTTCGGCCGGTTGTTGTGAGAGTTCGGCAAGGGTTCCTGCCACAATGCGCTGGTGACCATCTCCGCCCCCGACCCGGGAGAGTCCGATGGCGAGTGTCGTGTCTGGCGAGAGTGTTCCTGATTGTCTTGACTGTTCGACTTCAATCAGCTGAGAAACTGCAAGGGGTATAGACATGTATCGTGGAGGTTCATAGATCTTGCGACCTCTGCGTAGTGAATTAGTTTCTCCAAATGGTTAGCGATGTCAACGAAGCAGACTAACCGTGCTAGGTTCTCCTCACTTTGTTCTTTGACTTTGATATCTAGAAGAACAAGGGTATGCATGCCTATGTCTGCGTTTTCTTTGATCCGGTCGTAAAAGCTGTCGGGTTTCCAGGTCTCGGTAAAAAACACGAGTGAGATTGTCTGTCCAAAATTGTATAGCTGCAAACCACATGCGCCAACAGCGTTCATGATGGAAGCATTATGAATAACTCGGACCGGAATATTAAGAGTGCGTGCGCGGAGGATAATGTCTGTATGAGTGGTGGCACTGGACTCCGAGTGTCGGATCGTGTATTTTGTAGAGCGTAGCCGCGGAACAAGGTTTCAAAGTCGAGAAACCAAAGGGTGAGCGCGATTTCGTAAAGTTTTGTATACCGTGGAATAATTGAACGTGTGGTGTGATATGATGGTGTGTAAAAATTTGGGTTGACATGGGATGGGACGGTTGATCGGGTAAGGATCGGGTGTGGTGTTTCGATAGATGAATAATAAATACACGCCACAAATAAGATCATTATCGGTTGAATTATGAGCATTGAGCACCGTGGATAGGATAACAGAATCAGTGCTCGATGACTCACCCAAAAGGATCACCTACAACTAGGAGGGATACGTCTTCCTTGTCTGCGTTTTGAAGGATCTCATCGCTCTGAGTTTCAACCATATCCCGATCTGCGAGAATTATGGGTTTTTCATAGAATGCTTCCTTTTGGGAAAGAACATGGGTGGGGTGCTTGGGAAGGGAATACGGGTTGGACGGACCAAACGTTCCTTCTGAACCATAAGGATGCTAGTGTAGGCTTCTAAGTAGACTCTAGTTGAGCCTTTAATGGCCTGGACACTCGTTAGTCTCCTTCCTTTAGGCTGAATTTAAACTCACTTCTATACCACGTAGGGTGACATCTTTCTCGTCCGAGAGCCCCAGTCCGATGATGAAGAACATGAAGGAAGAGGAAAAGATTAGATAGAGCCTAAAAATAGCTATGCGGATCAGGTGAGTCGGCGAGGTCGGTGTGACTGATCGCCCAGGGTCTACTCGTGCTCCTTGTTCTTTGTCCCTTCATAAGCCAGATGTAAGTCCAAGTGCTCTCTTTCCCGGCCCCTCCATAATGCGTCGCTATTCTGACAGACCCTCGCGCTCATTCTACAGGACTCCTTTGGTCACTGATGACCTTCCCTTTGACATCCTCCCAATTATCCTCGAGAATCTTGACTCGAGACAAGACTTTCATGCTTGTACGCTCGTGAACAAGACATTCAATAGAATTGCCACACCCTTGTTGTATCGTGAACTCAACTCACGAACGATACCCCAGGTAAGTAAACTCCCCTTTCGGGTTGGCAACGGTTTTCAGGTTCATACTATGACGGGGTTATCGTGCATGTCGGGTCACTCGGTGGACGTGGTCTTGCCACTTATGTACTATTGATCGGGGAAAAGACGGGTCACTGGTGCCTGGCAAAGTATTTTCTGCTCCCGCATCTCAGGTCAATATAACTCTCTCCGATGCCCTGCATGGTGTATTCCGAAAATCGTTTGCTGGAGGCTGATTGGTTTAAAATCGAACTTTGACTGACCAACTTTGAGTGCCTAGTCACCCTTGCATCATCCTGCATCAACTCTGTTAAAACGTCCCCACCTTGCCAAGTATGTCCGACACATTACCGAAACTGGTGAGGAGTAATATACCCCTGTCGCCCCGGTCGTCATTGAAGCTGAACGTTATTAAGGTTCGGTTCACCGGAGTTTCCGTTCACGATTTCCAACAATGATGGTCGATATTTTGCGTGCCTTGGGCCTATGCACGAAGCTTACGTCTCTGACATGGACTGACGACTCATCCACGACCGATGATACACTACTTTCTTTAATTGAAGTTATCCAGAAACACAAGCATCCCTTGCTCAAATTGACCATTCGAACTCATAGTGACCTCGGACCTGAGGTGTGGGCTCAACTGAATACCTTGACTGGTCTCCGTAGCATTAGCCTATGGTGTATGGAAGGCCCACCACGGGTTCTCCAAGGCTGGAGTGAGCCCCTCGGACCGACACTTACTCATCTGGAGCTCGGCGTCAGTGTGTTTCCTTGTCCTCCTGCAGAATGTACGTCTCAACCCCACCTTTCTTATGCTTTCTGTGTTGAATTTTAGCGATGCGCCGGCGTCCCACCTACCATCCTCGTAACAGTTCTTACACACTTGCCGCTCCTCACAAATCTGCGTCTAAAAGGTGCACCAGCAACCTCGATACCCACCATCCTTACATGCCTCCCTAATCTCAAGATTCTCGATACCGAGTATCTCCCTTCTTTCCGCACGGCCAAGGTTCCACCCCAAGATCAAATGCCTACACTAACATCGTTGACGGTTCGAACGAATACGGTCGATACTCTCGGTCCCGGGAAGCTCTGGACGTGGATCAAAGATATTATTACGAACCCTGGTTTAGAACAATTCAAGCTTCATGCATTCACGATGACCGGAGAGATACGTGTTGGATCAGGGGGTGGGACCATGGTGCCACGAATGTTCTTGCTAGATCTCGCGAAAGTTCACGGTGATTCTCTGAGGGAGTTCGACATCGGAAACGTCGAGCTTACTATGAGTGATGTTCGATGTGTGAAAGCCGGTTTCGAGAATTTGGAGTTGCTGGCATGCGCAGTTGCCGTTCCAGACGTGGTAAGCGACCTTTGCTTCTCGGTCAATAGGTGACCCACATGACTAAATGATTCTTACACAGTCCGCGATACAACTCATGATTTCGGGAGCACGGAATTTACACACTCTGATTTTTGGTGTGCATTGGATAGCGTATGACTCACACGCTATCGAACTTGGGAGAGAAGTACTAGTACCCCCGACTTCTCCATCATATACTTTCCTTCAGAAAGGAACCACGTTCACGCTTGAGAACGCCATTGCTATGATGCGGACGGCGGAAAATCCGAAGCTGCGAAGGATAGGAATCGGGAGGCAGCAGTATGTTGTAAGCGCTTTCATCGCATTATTTCTTTGATTTATGATTGATTGTCTTTTGTAGGGTAATTGGATCCTTGTAGAAGGAGAGGACGGGAAGGGTGTACCGAAATTTGAGGTATTTTCGGACTGGGCGGCAGATGCGAAGTGGATCCCATAGTCGTGAAGATTTGTTATGTTAGTTCGTTCTCATTTATGTTAGGGCTTTAATGCATACTTATTGTCATGTCTCCAGAGCGTAGGACGTATACTCTGAATAAACTTGGATAACGAGTCATCTTCGCATTTGATCTGAGAAGACACGACAAGTGACTGGTGGGCGCTCGATGCTTATCAGCACATAGATACACCATCGGGTTAAAAGGAAACGTAACCCCAATGCTCACACAATGAATTCTTTCGTCAACCTTCCCGATGACATCCTCTTAGAAATCCTAGGTCACCTCCCCAGCTTGTCAGCTCTCAGCTGTAGAAAGGTGCACCAAGTCACCTTGATGCCTCCCGATCCGTTACCGACAGGATTCTAAGTATATTCTAAATTTGCCAAAACTGAACAACTTACAAGACGTCGACGTCTCTGGACCATGATGATTTTTACTCGAACTAAAGGAATGCTTCAACAAGCAGATGATCCAAGCCACCATAAAATGATAGTTGTATTAGATTATTTATCAACGATTGGGGCGTCCTGAGATCCCCAGGATACCCTTAACCTCCTGTTGTTCCATGTTGAGCTGCAGTGACTTAAAACCAATATAGGTGTACAGAGCCTCCCGCTTCACCGCCTGAGGGTTCGGCCGTAGATTCTGGCGAATCGAAGGGTTTTACAGTCGAGGACACGTAAAGTCAACCAATCTAATATTTCAGTCACCGCTCGTTCAAATCACACCAAACTTTGGCATCAAACGTAGAATTATAAAAGGAGTTGAAATACGATTTTTCCATATTTTTCCCACGCATTTTTGGGAGTGCCATTTTTTTGACCCCTTTTTTTTCTGAATATGGCTCTGTAGCGCGCGCTTAGCAGGCACCTGGAGCTATTGAAGGGCACCTTACCCTATCTGGTGGTGTGGTATAATCAGGCACTCAGAAGGTCAAGACCCGAGCGATCCTTGCCCCGGCCCAAGGCATCCACAATTGAACAGATTTGCGCCGGCCCGTTTTTCGTAGTCACATTATATCGGCAATGGCTGCGAAACAGGGCGTCCGGACTCCGGAGTTGGTGGCATCACAGTTAATATGTGAACCGGTAACCCCCAACAACAAGGTTGATTCGTAGTTTAAATTTGGATTCAGCATAGGGTGCACGCCAAGGTCTGCTGGGGTGGATTTAAGTGGTGGGATTATCTACAGTTACGCTGAATCAGTGTGGAACAGTTAAATAGATTGCACCCGGGACCCCTTCAAGTTTCTTCTGGTTTGAAGGTGCAGCACCGACCAAGCTAGCAACTACATCACTTTTCCCACGGCTTGAATATTTCTGCGATTTATTGACACATTATTTTCACACGAACCACTCGTTGAAATTTCACAAGACTTGATGATCACATGCATAGACTCAAAGAGAGTCGATTTAGCATGGTTTCGTAATTTTTGCACCAAAATTTGATGTAGTGTCATAATTTTTTGAGTTCATTGCCTAAAATGGCATTTTCCCAGCAAACAGCTCGATAGAATTTTACAAAAAATATTCAGGAGAAAGCTCTCAATGAGATCTATCGATTGGCACCAATTTCGTAAGATTTGGAGCACTTCACCAAAGTTGGTTGACTTTACGTGTCCTCGACTGTAGCTGAACCTAGCTTATGTGACATCATCCATCAACATTAGCCCTCACTATTCTCGACCTTCTCAAGGACGTCCTCTTGGAAACTGAGTCGCCTTCCTGCCTTCAAGTCTACTCAAGTTTGTAGTGGCCCGAAGGCGAGCGTGGCCTCTTTAGGGACTTGCCACCACAACGTCGCATCGTCATTTTCATGCGCTCAGAGCGTCCATCGATTGATAATTGGATGTACGTATACTTTTGGTTGTACCGGAAATGAAAAGAAACATTTTTCCGCCGACGCGTTTGGAAGACATATCGTGATCGTTCGATCAAGCCGAACGTCGCGGCAACAGCCCTGGTACAAATCACTACAGTCCCAGGCTATACACCTGCAATGTACCATTTCCTCGGACTTCCCGATGACATTTTATTGGAAATTCTAGGTCACCTTCCGGGGATATCAACTCTCAACTGCAGAAGGTGCACACAGTTACAATGCTGGTCAATCTGTTACTCACAGGATTACACGAGTATTCCAGACTTGCCAAGAACTGAGCCAGCTGACAGAGACGGACGTCTCTGGAATTTGATATTTAAGCGAACTAAAGGAATGCTCCGGCTAACGGATGACCCAAGCAAATTGTCGACACAGGAGCTTGTAATGTTCATCGTACGAGCCGGGTGACTAGAAGCGAAATGGACCGACAACTTGAAGCTGGCTTCTCGGCGTTCCCTACCCATTGTTATCAAATCGAACCGCCGTCAGTGTTCAGCAAGGTAGCAGTGCAAAAGGACTATCCCATTCTACATGGTCCACACCAATACACGTGGGTTCCCTGCCACGATTTGGAAGGAGATGCCTCGCAAATTCTCCCCTGATGTTCTGCCCGAAGTCAGATGTTTCAAAGAACACTACTTTGACCATATCTCTGACGTCTTTTATGTCGCATCCAGTCCGCGCATTGCTGGAGCAGGGTTTAGCCATATTGTGAGAGCACCACCTAACCGGAACCTTTCTGACCTTAACATTTCAAAAGTTAGGAGCGTAGTTGGTATTGCTGTACGGTGACTCGGTATGAGGTGGACATCAGCGACAATACCGGTAAACCAATTAGCTATGAACTCAAGTCATTTCAAATATCTACATTTTCTGCTCTACTTCCGGGTTATCTTGGTACGATGATGTTTCCATAGGCATCGTGGATACTGGCCAAGGAAGAATCTCATATCGGGTGCGGAGAGATTCCCGGCCCAAACACTTTCTGAGTTTGTGGGTTACATCTTTCCTGGGTCTCCGAGCTCATTTGCAATTATTGGTTTGGGGGGAGGCAAAACAGGTTCTTTTCCGACCACCATCATCTGCCTTTTCTCAGACTCACTTGTAGGAGGAGACTGGTCCTTGCCAATCTCATTGTTGCCTATCCATAGATGTCTTAGAGGATACTCGTAAATTAGGGATAATTGTACTCGGTCCACTCAATTATATCGTGGTTTGGGCAAAAATTCTGTTGCTCAAGGTATCCACCGCTCCTCGATCTGGTGCAGCAAATGCTATTTTGCTCTCCTGGTCCAATTCTCTCTGTCGCGCTTGGTCATCGTCCTTGAAAGCTGAGATGCTTACTTTTAAATCCTGGACCTCCCCGGACTAATGCCACTCAGGGTCAGAACGAACCTGTTTCCCTCGTCTTTGTTCAAACGCAGAAGCGATCGCTAGTGCCTGAGTGATAATTTTAGGTTGTGGATACGTTTGACATCACATGACATAACACGTTGATTGACTTGCGCGTTTGTTCCCACGCTAGCTGCCCCACAACGCAAGGCGACTCGGATCCACTATCGTCATCCTCCTCCTCCGATCTCAATTAACAACCATTCATATCTTGGTTCTACCTTGGATTATCACACCGCAAACTAAGTGCAACTAACCACCAGACATCTCTTATCTCTATCGCCCTTACTTTACTTAACGCTTGGACCATGCCTCGAACGAGGAATATCACGCGGGCACAGTGGGAGGCGGCGGTTTCGACTACCGCTGACCCCAGCGCATCCGCGATAAGGTCTCAAGGCCCCACTTCTATACAATGCCGACAACTGACGAGTCGTTCGTCATTTGGATACGACAACACCAGTGTTGATTCATCTTCGAAAGAGAACCGTGGGTGCGATCGGGAGTATGACGACTCCAATGACGAGAACGCAGCAGCAGCAAATGGGAATGCGCCACCGGTAGTGGAGAGTCCGATAAAGGCGAAGGGAAAGGGAAAGGCGAAGGAGGAAGTGTCGAAAGGGAGGAAGAGAAAGCTACAGCCTTTGCAGGATATTACTGATCTGGTGGTATCGCACCGAAATCGGGGGTCTGATGTGGAAGATACGCCTAGAGGTGGAAGGCGCGTGAAGCGCAGGCGACGTGAAAGTCAGATACCTTTAGCTCAACCTCCCTCTTCTGCTACTAGACGCATGCCTCCCACGTGGAATCCACTCCCCTCTCCGTTGCCTCCCTCGTCACCACCTCCACCGGCGTCTTTCGAACTCTCGACATCGAACGCTCGGTTTATCAATGAAGTTTTGGAAGGCGTCATTCCTGAAGAGCAGGAAGAATTGCCTCTAGCTTCGGATGAGCCTGAGCCAGCGCGAAACTCAGACCCATTCGGGTTCTTTGCAGTTGAGAAAGAACTTAAAGCGAAACGTGATCCGCCTGGAGCTGTTAGTGAAGCTGGAGGGCTCGTTCTTGTTCCTGCTTCGTCCCCTATATCTCTTCAGCTGGATATCACCGCCGTGTTGGACGGTGGTCAGGATGACGAGATTATTTCGCCATGTGTGACTCCGACAACCCCGCATAAGAAGCGGAAGCGCACATTCGAAGTTCCAGGCAAGGGGAAGGAGAATGAGGGGCATCTATACAGCCCTCGCACCGAATCGTTGCCGAGCTCTCCATCGCCCTTGAAGGTTCGCACGCCCCGGGTCAAGGGGAAAGTTTTACAAAATCGAAGTGATTTCGTGAAGAGCACGCCAGGCCCCTCTGATTGGGATCATAAGGAAGCCAACAGCAAGGAGAGCGAAGATGATGGGAAGGAAACTGTGAGAGAGTCCCCACCACGACGTGTGCTTCGATCCAGGGTGAAGGGGAAACAAGTCGAAGAGCCTGCGCCTTTACCCGGAAGAAGGCCGAGAATGAAAAGACAAAGGGAGAGCAAGAGCAAGACGCCAAGCGATCCCATGGAGCTGGCTCAGAAACTTATTGATAGGCTTCCCAAGCGTCGGGCAAAGAAGAACGATAATGACAACGACGAAGAGCCTCCCAAATGCAGACCACGTCGGACCAAGCAGCCGCCTAAACCTCAAAGCAAGAAACAGGCCAAGGAAGAAAAGTCATGGAGGTATACAGTAGCGGTGCGTAGTGCCGAGAATCTGTTCTTAATCTCGGCTGATGAACTCTAGATGGACAAGGAGCGGGATTCTATCCGAGAGTATTTCAAAAAACTAGAAACATACTCACTTGAAGAAGAGAAGGTGTATGTTATTTAGCGCGTGCCACGTGCAAATATGTGATGACATCATCACCAGAATTGCATTGTTTGGTGTACTACTTTTGGTCCCCCATCCCCACATGGATCAATCGATAAACATCGTAAACGATGACCTATCATCATTAAGATGGCTCTTTTAAAGCGCATCAACCTTCTGTCATGGCCTTTCCAGCCTCTTCTATCTTGGCGCCACCGCTTCCCGACCCTTCCACTCGCTCCTCTCCACCCTCATGAATCCTTCTCAGTCTGGACCCCGGGTTCAGCGTGGCTTTGAGCCAGAGAGCGCAGGGTTTGTCCCACCGAGGGAACAGACTCCGTATCTCGCTGCCTTATTTCGATATACCTCTGCCATGAATGCCTTGGACTTTGATACGGTCACTGAGTTGTTCGACCCCGGGCTTGTTCATATGACTTTACCATCAAGCTTGCAACGGCCGGTCGTGAATTATGATCAATACTTCAAGTATCTGGACTCGGTGACGGATATGTTTCTTGAATTCTCGGTGAGTAGTCTGCTTCTGGTTTGACTGTCCTAGGCGCCACTTCCGCAGCAAGGGTTGATTCGTATTGATAATAGGTCACGGTACTTGAAATAGTGGAGAAAGATAACAAAATGACCGTCCAAGTGAGCTTTTGGATGCTTCTCATCGCGCTGCTTGCTTATATTGTCTTAAATTTACGTAGCTGAATAGCATGGGCAGAGGCCGATCGCAAAGGCCTTACTTCAATGAAATTGTTCTACTCATCCAGTTTTCAAAACCCACGGAACGAGAAGAAAGAAAGCATGGTTCGGATGGTACGCGTTGGCCGCCACACGCACTTCCCAAAATGGTCAACGTGAAAGAGTACGTGGACAGTTTGAGCTCAAGGGCATGGTTCAAGGAAGAG